>CAKNWT010327343.1:0-10869 GCA_932066315.1 Andricus coriarius | reverse complement strand
AAAGAAATTACTTGTCAGGATTATAGTAGAAGTTTTCACCAAATAGTTGATTTTTCGACCTACAAAGACGAATTTATTCGAGGATAGTTGAATCATCAAACTGAAAAACTCATTTCAAAACAACAAGATCATCTTCAACCAATAAATATGCAATTTTGACCAGATAGTAGAACATAAAGAAATTAAGTTTTTGAGTTTCCATTAAGCAGCTGGCCTTACGACAAAATTGCAATTGTCGCTCCGTTCTCGCGCGCAAATTATCACAGGAGTAAAATGCTTCAATAGTACAAATAGCGGCGAGGTAATTATGAGGTAAATGGTTCACGTGGATGAATTTCCAGCAATCCACGATTGCACATGAAGAACGCCTCATGGAACTTCTTTTTTAAAAAATGGCATTCGCTACCTGGTCTGATGCAAGCCACCGCTCAACCCTGCGTGGTGCTGGTTATAATTTCGCGAGAATGTCTCGTAAGTTTAGAACAGGTTAGATTAATAATGAGCCGTGCCCTCGTTTTCGCGAACGAGGAACGCTATAGGCTCCGCCCGCTTCAACTACGAATCATCACACGATGACTTATTATCCAATTTCATAATTCTGCTATCCCGCGCCACTCTTGATTTTAGCGGTAACAATTTATTGTCTAATCCGAAAACCCATTGAACCCATTTTTCCGTGATTACAGAGGGAACCGAATTATAAAAATTGCTCGCAATACCCAGCAATCTCGACAACCATCTTAGCGTTGACTTAAAGATATCATAAGCTAACTGTAATTTACCTGTCTCTAAATAGAGGGCGAAATTATGCATATGCAATGGTAAGCCTATTATTCTCTTAAATAGAAAGGACTGTAGTCTCTCGACGGAATCAAAGTACCCTAATCCCCAGAATTCTACTGCGTAAAAAAGACCACTCAGCGTGAGACTAAGCAAAAGGGTGGTCTTGGTTTACCAGGCATTAGATTTAGATGCGAATCAAATTCTTGAAACAGCACCCATAGCAATATCCACAGCAAACATTATTTTTATGAACTCTTCATAAAAAATACCCAAACGGAGATTTCCGCGTTATCATAGAGATTTTTTATAATTCGTACACGTTTAGTGGACATGCCTATCCCTATAAGTTTGCACCATAGCAGACAGTGGTTTACCGAGCCAGAAGCCTTTATGAAATCTATATAGAAAGAAAAAATTCGATGCTTTGTGGCAGACCACTGCATCTGAATTAATGAATTAGGGGAAAAGCATGATCTGTACAACTTCTTCCAGGCCTGAAACCGGCCGGATTTTCTGGTAGACTGTTTACATTGTAAGCACACGCAGTCAGCCCTGTCAACAGACCTTAAAAGTAGATCTTAGCAATACTGTTTACAAGGGCAATTCACCGGTAATTATGAGGAGCAGATTCATCATTCTTTTTACAGAACATAAATACATACATTTTAGCCCAGCTAGATGAGACTCTTACATCAGCGCATATCTCATTGAAGAGGCACCCTAAGCACTGAACCCAATTTTCTGTAAGGTTTTTGAAAAATTCATTGGGAATACGATCCTCGCTTGGCGTTTTATTACAATTACATTTTAATGAAGATGCTTTAGTTTTAATAATCGAGATATCACAGTTCAATAAACGGTGTCCATTTACAATCCACCATATGCGTTGGGAGCCTCAATCGGATTGAGAGAAAAAAGAAGGTCTTACCATACATGCATACTTATATTGTTAGTCAAAGAAGGCTGCAAGCTAAATCTGTTGAACGCTCTTCAAATCGGCAAGAACTGACCTTTTAAAGACATTTCGTGTATAGAGGAAAATTTACCGATATCATTCGAAATTATTTTATTGTATAAAAATGAGTCTTTATTTACACTTGTGTCCATCAGTATGGAATACTAAATATCAATCCTTTTATTATGAGTTTAAAGTATTTTATACCATAAACAAAAAAAGTTTCAAGCTCTTTATGAAATTTTTTTAACAAAAAACATGAATCCTCTCTTTCTTTTCGCAGAATTAAGTTCGCAGTCAAGCAGGGATTCCCTTGATACTCCCCGCCCTATTCGCGGACGCTATTCTCCTTCTCGTCCTATACCTGAGGCTCCTGGGGAGCGTCCTCTTCGTGCAAGGGCCAGGTCGCCTCCTTCTCCTAAAGTACTTGGACATTCACTTCGACAACTTGGATACATTCGACTTATTCCCCGTGAGAATCAGAACCTACGATTCGAATTTCGAAGATACGTCTTTCCTGCTGGTTATCCAATTAGAATGCGAACAGAAGAACGCAGCTATAGTCCCGTGCCAAACAAAGAACATATTGTTTTATCAGTATCCAATGGTGACATTTTTGCAATATTAGAGCATAGCGGGCTTCTCCGTGCAATATATTCGTCAAATAGTGCTCATGCGAGAATGAAAATAAATATGATAAGCGGCGATGTTGATAATTTGAGCCCAGATGAAATGCGATATTGTCCAGTAGGGAAACGTTATCCAATCTTCCCCTACAATTTTATTAAAGCTTTCGCAAAAGACGATTCACTAAAGTCAGAATGGAATCATAATAGCGAACGTAACCCTATTTCTTCTCCTTCTGGCAGACAAAATGTACCTGACCGGCCTTCTCCTCAGGGGCATCCTCTTCATGCCAAGGCCAGGTCGCCTCCTGGGTGGCCACCTTTTCCTGAAGTATTTGGATATGCACTTGAACAACTTGGATACGTGCGGCTCATTCCACGCACAAATCAGAACCTACGATTTGAATTTCGAAGATACGTTTTTCCTGCTGGTTATCCAATTAGATTCCGAACAGAACAATACATGTATAGTCCCGTGCCAGCCAAAGAACATATTGTATTGTCAGCATCCAATGGTGACATTTTTGCAATATTAGACCATAGCGGGGTTCTTCGTGCAATATATTCGTCAAATAGTGGTCATGCGAGACTAAAAATAAATATGCTAAGCGGTGAAGTTGATAATTTGACCCCAGACGAAATGCGATATTGTCCAGTAGGGAAACGTTATCCAATCTTCCCCAACAATTTTACTAAAGCTTTAGCAAATGACGATTCACTACAGTCTGAATCGAGTCCAAATAGCGAACGTAACCCTGGTTCTTTTCCTTCGAACAAACAACATTCACCTGACGGGACTTCTCCTCTGGAGCATCCTCTTCATGCCAAGGCCAGGTCGCCTCCTGGGTGGCCGCCTTTTCCTAAAGTACTTGGATATGCACTTGAACAACTTGGATACATTCGGCTCATTCCTCGCAGAAATCAGAATCAGCGATTCGAATTTCGAAGATACGTTTTTCCTGCTGGTTGTCCAATCAGATTGCGAACAGAAGAAAATGGTTATATTACCGTGGCAAACCAAGAGCACATTGTATTATCAACATCCAGTGGTGACATTTTTGGGATATTAGAGCATAGCGGAGTTCTTCGTGGAATATGTTCGTCAGATAGACTTCATGCGAGAGTGAAAATAAATATGATAAGCGGCAAAGTTGATAATTTTACCGTAGATGAAATAAGATATTGTCCAGTGGGCAAACGTCATCCAATCTTACCAATAAATTTTATTAAAACTTCAGCAGGTTACGATTCACTACAGTCCGAATACAATCCTAATAGCGAACGTAACCCTGGTTTTTTTTCTTCTGACAGACAACATTCACCTGACCGCACTTCAACTCAGGAGCCTCCTCTTCGTGCCGCGTCCAGGTTCTCTCGCAGCAGGTCTCGTTCTGTTCAAGTACTTGGATGTGCTATAGAACATCTGGGCTATGTTCGGCTTATTCCTTGCACAAATCAGAACCAGCGATTTGAATTTCGAAGATATGTTTTTCCTGCTTATAAAACGATTCAAATGCGAATAGATCATACGAACTATGTGCTTGGGCTAAACCAAGAATATATTGTATTATCCACATCCAGTGGTGACGTTTTCGCAATATTGGATTATAGTGGGACTCTTCATGGAATATATAGGACAGATGAGAATAATTCGCGAATCAAAATAAATATAATGAGCGGCGCAGTCAATCATTTGACTTCAGATGAAATAAGATGTTGTCCAGTAGGCAAAAATCACCCAATCTTCCCAAACAGTTTTATTAAAGCTTTTGTCAATTACGATTCACTAGAGTCAGAATGAAATCCGAATGGCAAACGCTATGCTGGTTCTTCTTTTTGTGCCAGAAAATATTCACCTGACCGCATTTCTCCTTACTAGCCTCATCTTCATGTCAGGTCCAAGTCTCCTCCGTGCAGGCCTGCTTCTCATAAAATACTAGGTTATGCACTTGGACAACGTGGACATATTCGGATCACTCCGGAGACAAATCAGAACCGGCAGTTCGATTTTTAAAGATACGTTTGTCCTGCCGATAAAGGAATTCCATTGATAATCACATATCACTTAATCATTCCAGACCTTTTCATGAAATTTGTTGCAAATTACGATTCAATGCAGACTGTATACCATTAAGTCAATAAAATAATTGTACAATAAAACAGAATAATCCTTGTAACCCGAAGTTGTATCAAAATTTAATTAAAACATTAGAAGATCATTGTATTGTACTTTTTATTTTCGAGAGGGAAAAGCGACTTTGAAAATTTTTCCTTTCTTTACCCCTCCCCCCCCCCAGCCCCCAGGAGACTGTGGGGGGACTTGGTAATTTTAAAAGGGAACCCCAATTTTTCGTCACAGATTCAGATTAAATAGTAGTAGTAAATTTGGTTCAAATTCGCTTTTCCCCCTCAAAAATAAAAAGTTTTTATTACGGATATTTTTTTCATAGGATCCGTATTTTTCGAGATATATTAGGTGGAGGAGATTTATTATGTATATTAGGTGAATAGATATATTAGGTATATATTAGGGTGGACCAAAAATGCATTGCAAAATTTTATTTCACCCTAGAGGGCAAGCGTGCCAAGTCTTTTATAGATTGAAGAGGAGTACCTATGAAATAAAACCATACTAATAGCTTTCATTTTTACGTATTATTGTTCCTTTTTAGCAATTTCCGTCGTCTTTTTCATACAAATATATAGTAATTGACAATTTAAATATTTCCCATGACTGTTTAAACAATTTTTAATTGCCTAAACAAATGTAACTTATTTAAACAATTATTTATTCCCGAAAAATGTAAAAAATGATCGTATTTTCTGACTAAAATGTAATAGTTTGTCATTGGTTGGAGAAGTAAATTAAATAAAAAATATTATGTATTTATTTAAACATTCACTTATTGTTTATTCTCAACATTTCTAAAATTTGACTCAGAGATGTCTAGTTTTTTCTCAAATTAGTATGCTATGCTACTTTTTGTTGAATACTTATATAATTTTGATACAAATCTTTTAATGTTTAATAAATTTCCATTTGTTTAAATAATTTTGATTTGCTTGAGCAGTTTTTTTTTCGAAAACTTTGAAAAAATGAAATAAAATACATATAATTATTTTTCTGACTGTATAGTGTATAGAAAGAATATATTAACCATTTTTTGATTGTCCAAACAAATATAATTTGTTTCAACAATTACGTTTCCAAAAATTCTTTAAAATCGTATTTTCTGAATTAAAAATGATATTGAATGATTTCAAGGAGTAATATATTCTGCTAAGAACCTTATGTTATTGTTTATACAATTAATTATTGTTTTTTTTTCAAATATCCTTCAAATTGAGTATGGATGGTTTACATCTTTTTTGGCGCATCATTTAATAAATCATAAAAGTCATAATAAAATTTAAATTGTAAAAGTGTATTTTTTATTGCTTCCCTCATATTTTTGAACGAATAAATATTGTTTAAATAATGACACGACGTTTCAAACAGAATTTACCACTCCTCAAAATCATTCAATATTATGTTCAATTCAGAATATACGATTTAAAAAATATTTTTGGAAAAATAATTATTTAAACAAGTTATATTTGTTTAAACAATTAAAAATGGTTAATATAATCTTTCTATATACTAAAGAGTCCGAAAAATAACTATATGTATTTTATTTCATTTCCTTTTTTGAAGTTTTCGAAAAAAACTGCTTCAGCAAATCAAAATTGTTGAAACAAATAGAAATTGATTGAACATTAAAAGATATGTTTACAAATTATATAACTATTCAACAAAAGGTAGCATAGCATACCAATTTGAGAAAAAACTAGACATCTCTGGGTCAATTTTTAGAAATGTTGAGAATAAACAATAAGTAATTATGTAAATAATTACATAATGTTTTTTGAAAAATTGTCTTCTCCAAACAATGACAAACTATTACAATTCAATCTGAAAATACGATTGTTTTTTACATTCTTTGGAAATAAATCATTGTTTAAATAAGTTTTTGTTTGAACAATTAAAAATTGTTTAAAGTGTCATGTGAAATATTTAAAATGTCCATTAGTATTTATTTGTTAAAGAAGACGACGGGAATTGCTAATAAGTAACAATAATCCGTAAAAATGTAGTTTTTTTATTTTTGGGTTATATTTACAGCACTATGTGTGTGTGGGGGGGGGGGGGGTAAGGGCGAGTGAGCGACCCAAGGACGAGCGCCGTCTGCGTTTGCCCGGCAAGTGTCTTAGCATTTTGGCGACACGCAGGGATGCTTTTCAGGCTATTAACCAGTGAAACCTTGGCACCTCCAAGAGCGCCAATCATCAAGGCGATTAGCTTAACAGAATATTCCGGGTATAACCGTCGTAACTCCCTTATAAGGTCTTTATGCCTCTCTTTCTTTTCATTCTCCTTGGCTATGATGTTTTTATCAGCTGGTGCCGAAAATTCGATTACGAACATGATTCGTTACTGGAAGTCAAGAAGAACTATGTCGGGCTTCGAGTGCGCAACAGAAAAAATTGTCGAGAATATGAAGTTCCAGTATATGCGGCACTTCTCATTTTCGACAATTGACTCTATATTCCTAGGAGCGTTTAGCGGAGCGATATTTGGGCTAATGTCGTAAGAGTGAAAGAGATGGTAATGAAGTACTCTTAGTGCCGCATTGTGCCTTTGGATTTAGGTCGTTCCCGCATGAGTTGGACAACTAGATAGTATGAGTCATAGATGCTCGGTGTGTGCATGACACGCTCTGCATCTATCAAAATGAAACTCTACGTGCCCGACTTCAACCCGGGGGATGTCAGGAAAGAAAACTTTAGCTCATACGACATCGACAGAACCTTCACATTTCTGTGGAATATGCCGTGCATCTTCATGTCGAGGAGTTTTTCGCGGAAGTTTTTCTCCGCTGCTTTCTTAATCCGGGCCTTCAGAAGTGAGTACTCGAGATGGATAAGATTGTATGCATTTTGCTCGCCCCTGATATTGAAGTCAAGGCCGAGTGTTTCAGCAGCCTCTTCCGCTGCTTTGTACAGAAACGCCCCTTTCCCAACTTCTTCGTGTTTCCTGACCATTTAAAGAAGAGGGTCTTGACCATTTGCGACTGTATGTGCTGTTCGCAGAATAAGCCTGTATTGAAGACATACAAGAATCAGTATTCCGGGACCATTGTGAGATGTAAGCCATTGTGTCCGTTTGTTCAACTTGAAAAAGCAGTTCACGATATAAACTAAGTGAGCTAAGTAAACTTTAGGAAGTCCTCGAAGAATACGGAGTCAATGTAGATAGAAGTAAGCTTTGTGAAGTCCTTAAAGAATACGGAGTCAATGCATGGCTCCTACAAGTAATGAAAAAAATATACGCAGGTAGCAAACCGATTGCAAGGATGAATGGAAAACTGAGGGACTGGTTCGCCATTATGCAAGGCGAGCATGGCGCCTGAAACAAAAGACCTTGGATACTAATGGGCCCGAGTAGGGTACCTCACATAACAACCATGTGAGGCTCTTCACTGATGCGAAGGGAATCGCTAGAAAGATTGTTTAGCAACCTAGGTAAGAGCAGTGTTGCGGAACACAGTGCTATTTTAATAAATAACAATGATAATAATAATAATAATTTGTTAATGCAAATAACGAACTGTTACTTACGAGATAATATTTTTTAATATTAAAAACCTGTGGAAGAGCTCTAATTGCTCTAATTGCTCTAAATGATGAAAAGGGGTTTCTTTTGAATTACTGACGCACTGACTCTAGTTTTGGTTTTAATGTATACAAATTAAAAGAAAATGAGATAGAAAACAGATAGTAAAATTCCAAAGGAATTAAGCCGACTAAAGTGATTTCATACTCGACTTACCCTAACTTATAGCTACTGCCGCACTTGATTCGCCAGGGAGAAGGAAGGAGTGGGGAAGGATTAGATTTCTCGTTTTTGGTTTAAGATCTAACTTGTCAGGTTCACACCTTTCCCTGGACCATTGAACTTTGCTAAGAACGCAACTGGACCGATTCGCCGTTTCCATTTTGTGTGCATCAAGCTGATTTGCAGATTCAGAGGGGTACTTTTTCGATTTTCAAGAGTAGAAGCATCACTGTTTGATGAAAACCCATTGAAAACTATTCTATCTACTTTTATAGTACCGGTGTACATTCCACCACCTGATAGGGGTAGTTTTCGGATTTTTAGGTGTTGAAATGGCGCTATGTAAGAAGAATGGACGTAGAAACTATACATTAACATACCAACGCGATCTTACCTACATAAAAACATAGTTAAAAGATATTTCAATAACGTTCTTATGCATTAAGTACTTTCCACTCTCAATTAGGGGTAGTTTTTCAATTTTCCCGTTTTAAAAGATGTTGCAAGGGTAAACTATTGAAAACCCCGGTTGCAGCATGTATTGACGATTATTTTGAGCCTTGTTGCGTCAATTTATGTTTCTTCCTTTAAAAAATACATTGGGCGCAAAAATAGGGGCGGCTTTAGGGGTCCCTCTTTTCACCTAATGAGATTTCTTTTCTACCAAAAAGACGAATTTCCAAAAAATAATTGAATGTTTACCTAGAGAAGATGAATTTTCAATTTAAAAATAGAACAGGTGAATTTTCAATAAAAAATTATGTTCAACTAAATAAAATAAATGTTCTACGAAATAGTTAAATTTTCAACCGAAGCAGATGTATTTTCAATCAAGAAGATTAAGTTTCTATCAAAAAAGATAAATTTTCGACAAAAAATGGAATTGTTAAATTTTCAGTTTGAAATAAAAGTATGTCAGAGATTTGTGTGCGTCTGCAGATAAAACATTTTATAATGTAAAACGATGTTTAAATTAAGCATTTTTACGATCTTAAGGGACACTCCTATTTAAAAAAATCACCGATACTTTAAGGAATTGATTTTGATAATTTGAAGGGAACTCAAAGAAGTTTAAAGACTGTAAGGTATTTTTTCAAATCCAAGGAATTTTCAAGTGCTTTAAACAATTGCAAGGAATTTCAAAAGGTTTCAAAGAATGTGAAATATTTTGAGATATTGCAAAATATTTTAAGGAGTTTGTAATTTATTTCACTAATTTAATACGAAATAAGAGGATTTAAAAAATTGCAATTGATTTTAAAAGATTTTAAATTCATATATATTGGGGGAAGATATTTGAAAGAATTTCAGAAGATTTCAAGGAATTTGTTATCTATTTTAAGAATTTGAAGGAATTTTACAGGACTGGGCATTTTTTGGGGCATTTGAAAAGAATCCACGGCATTTGAAAGAGATGTTAATAATTTGAATGAATGTCAAAAGATTTTGAAGGGTTTGAAACATTTCACGTTATTTTAAAAGATTTAAAGGAATTTTCAACTGATTTTAGTAATTCAATTAATTCAAAAAGGTTTGAAATATTTTGGAGTATCTTAAAAGATTACAACGTATTTTCGGAAGTTCTAAAAAGTTTCCAGTGATTTTAAAATATTTAAAATAAACCTTTAGGAAATTTTAAAAGACTTCAACGAATTTTCAAGAGTTCTGAAAAGTTTAACGTGATTTTAAAGAACTGGAAATAGTTAAGGGAATTTTTTAGGTATTTCTTACAACAATTTCAAGGGATTCTAAAGGATTAGGAGAGTTTTAGATAATTTCAAAAAAATTCAAGGCATTTTCAAAATATTTACCTAATTTAAAGGAGTTCAAAATTTTGTTGGAAAATTTTAAAACTTTTAAGGTATTTCAAAATATTCCAAGGAATTTTTAGTTGATTTCAGTAATTTAATTGATTATAGAACATTTGAAATATTTTCGAGTATGAAACAAATTTTCACGGCATTTTCGAAAGTCTTGCAACATTTTAACGAATTAAAAACAAATTAAGGGTTTGAAAACTTTTATAGTATTTTAAAAGATTCTGAGGAATTTTCAATTGGTTTCAGTAATTTAACTGCTTTACATGATTTATCAGGGTAAAAAGCCTAGAAACTGTAATTTTTTGTTCTTTTTCGGTTAGAATATTTAATTTGATTTCGAGAGTAACAAATAAAGCGCACGTGTTTTTTCACGTTATTGATTGTTCTTTCTTTCACATTGACTTTTCTCGGCAGTTTTAGTTGTATCATAGAACTTTCCTGTTTGACTTTTCTTGTTACATACATAGTTTATAACCACACGGTTAAAAATTTGTGCTGGAAACTTCCAGAAATTTATTGGAAGTTTATTTCCGAAACGTAAGTCGACGCTACAATACATAATTTTATAGTTTCCAAATGCTGGTATTGGTATAGCACCTCACATGTATTGGAATTTGACAATACAAGTCCAGTAGCTAGTTATACTTCTGTATCATATTTGCAGCCACTGACTGTGAATTCACGGAATTCACAGAATTCTAGAAATTTATGGAATTCACGGAATTTACGGAATTCAAGGAATTCACGGAATTCAAGGTATTCACGGAATTCGAGGATTTTTCGGAATTCTTGGAATTTGCAAAATTCACG
>CAKNWT010327340.1:1893-17099 GCA_932066315.1 Andricus coriarius | reverse complement strand
AATATCTTCTTCTTTTATTTGAGTATCTTCTTCTTTTATTTTAATATCTTCTTCTTTTATTTTAGTATATTGTTCTTTTATTTTAATATCTTCTTGTTCTAGCGTAGAGTATGTTTTTTGATTAACTTTCATTATTTTAGTATCTTCTTCTTTTATTTTGTCATTAACATCTGTGGGGTTTCTTGATAACGCCATTTTATGTTTCCGTGAGAGTCCGGTTTCTTAGGGACTGGAAATACTGGTGTATTATATGGAGACTGTGATGGCTTTATTATTTTTGTCTGAATTAATTCTTTGACTTGATATTGAATTTCTTGCTTTTGGACGTGGGGGAGTCTGTATGGTCGTGTAAAAACTGGTATTTTGTCCGTGGTTATAATGCTGTGTTGTAATAAGTTTGTGCCTTCGAGTATTTCTCCTGGTATATGGAATCGGTCTACGTTTTGTTCAATGAGTTTTTCTACGTGAGCGTATTCTCCTTCATTTAAATGTTCAGGACGTAATAGTTCTTTTATTGACTGGACTCTATCTTCATTTGCAATATTAAAGGTTTGGTGAACATAATATTCATCTTTATTTGAATTTAAAAAACAGCTAAGGACTTCTTCACCTGTTTGGTATTTATTATTTTCATTTTCATTTTGTGTAATAAAAACTTCGTTATCTCCAGATGTCAATTCTTCAAAGTCGAGAATTTCTACAATTGGAATTGCAAGTATTACTGGTTCTTCACGAGTATTAGCGATTTTTAAATATGCTTTACCATTGTTTTTTTAACTATTGCATTTCCGAAATATATACCACTGTCTTTAGGCAACAATTCAGGGACGTAACCTATTTCTTTGTCATTGTTTCTAACTTTTATATAAAAATCAGAAATTGTTCAAGGTGGAATCGTAATTATTTCAGATGAGTCGAATGGATAGTGTTTTTCATTGATTTCTAGTTGTTTTTCTGCATAATTTATTTTTACATTGTTTTTGCGAAAATATTCACTTCCTAAAACTCCGTCGTGTTTCTTTCTTTAATTAAATTGGGGCCTGCTCCTGTATCAATCATTAATCTTACAGGATTATTCAAACCATTTGTTGATAATGTTATGTGAGGTATAGTATCAGTGACACTTAAGTTTACTTTTACTGTTTTTTGTTCCTTTATATTTTCAAAGTTAGGGTCGGATGCATTTAGTTCTTTCTTTAGACCTTCCTCTGAGCAACCGGTCTGGGAAGGGCGTTGGAGTTTTCCGAATTTATTTGTTGTGGGGGATTTATTTGTTGCGGTTGTTACTGTTGTTGATATTGATTATTATATTGTCTTTTACGGCATTCATTAATAACATGACCCGGTTCTTTGCAATAGTGACATATTATTTTATTAGGTTCAGGCTGGTAATTATTCACGTGTTTCGGGTCGTTTCGAGAGTCATTTCTATTCCATTGCTGGCTAGATGCCTGTCCTCTCCATGGGGGTCTATCTTGGTTGTATTTATTCTGAGTTCACCACGGCTCATATCGAGGTTTATTATTTGACCAATTATTTTGTGGTCGAAATTGATTATTAGGTTGATTTTGAGAATAATTAGGAAAAGATTGTCTTTGATTTTGAAAATTATTAGGAAATAATTGTCTTTGAAAATTATTTGGGGAAAATTGTCTTTGATTTTGGAAATTATTCGGAAAATTTTGTCTTTGATTATTATTATTATTAAAGTAAGGTTTTGAATAAGTATTAGGAAATTGTGCCTGAAAATTGTTTGTTCGATTAATTTGAGTATTTTGAGATTTTGATAATTGTCTTGCAAGAATACGACATACTGATGCTACATGACCTGTTTTTTCGCGAAATTGACATTGTAAATTTTCTCCTCTCGTAAAGTGTACTTTCTTTGATTCAGAAGTTTCTCCTGAATGAAGACCAGGTCGCGATTCTTTTCTTATGTCTTTGTTAGTTGCTAATCTTTTTTCAATTTTAATTGCTTTAGTAGCAAGTTGCAAAAATGAATCTGCTGTTCCTATTCTTATTTCTAATTCTGGTCTAAGTCCTCTAATAAAATGGTCCATTGCATAGTTTTCTAATTCAGTTTGAAAAGATTTTTCGGCAGTTCCATTATTGTTCATTTTGTGAGCATCAATTATTCTGTTAGTTATTTCTTTAATACGTGAGGCATAAGAGATTACATTTTCGTTTTCCCACATATATATACTACCGAGTTCCCCTTGAAGTTGATAAATTGTTTTCGTAGGAGCCTATACCGTTTTGAGTTTATCTATTAATTCTTCTATTGAATAAAATGTATGGCCATAAATACATTTTCTTGCTTCTTCCGAGATTTTAGAGCGAAGTAGTTTTACAAGATTAGCTTCGGCTTCGGCGTTAGGGACCATTGATCTTGCTTCGAAACATGATTCTATAAAATGTGAAAAGGGGACGTTGTTTGTACCGTCTTTTTTAATTTCAGAGTCTTGATTCTGATAAATCTAAATTGTCTCCATTTGGGTTTGTTATTATTATTAGTGGTAAAATATGTTCGATGTTAATTTGCTTATCAACGTCTTTTATTTCGATATTTGAATTTATTTGTCTTGAAAGAAATGTTGTTGCTTGCTTTCCTTGTGATTTTTGGGAATCGTAAAATGAGTTTGAAAAAGAATTAACTGATTTCTCCTTGGAATTTTCTTGGTTTTCTACAGAATTTGGTTCTACTGAGTTTTCTGAATCTGCAACAGTGGAATTTGCTCTAAAGTTTATTCTACTGTTTGTTAGAGTTTCATCTAGAAGGGTATCGTTTCCTAATGTTTCGTTTTGTTCAAAATTTGAGTTTGAAGCATAAATTACGCTAGTATCTTATAATCTTTGGACTATCGGTGAGTTTTGTTTTTCTAAGCTTTCTTGATTATAGTTCAGAGACTTTTTTGTTCGTAAAGGAAAATTTGGGGTATTTTCTACTATTTCAGCCAACGCGGAGTCTTTTTGTGTTTGATTTCTTGTCACGCGTTTTTCGAAGTTTGTGTTTAAACCTGGGGCGGACATTTACAATTTTTCATTTCTTGATTTTTCGAATATTTGGACACTTTTCGGGTTAAATGTTCACACACGTATTATAAATGATAAATACGGACACATGTAAATATAACTGGCAGGAAAATATCATTGACAGGCTAGTATCAGAGAAATACGTAATATAGACAGGTTCACATCACACAGAAATAATTAATATAGACAGGTTTATATCATAAATAAATAAATATCATAGGCAAGTAATAGATTGAAGAAGTTCGAAGTTTGTTGAGTTCCAGTGCTTTTTCTTTCTTTAATTGTCAAGTTTTTCATATCTCAATGTTTTAATGGGTTTCTTAACCATACAGAAAAGAGATACAAAAAATTTTGGCATAATTTTTGAAAAATAGATAAAATAGGTGATTATTGAGAAAATTTGAAAAAATTGTATATTTATCTCGGTTTCTGGTAGTTTGTAGTTTTCTTATTACAAAAAAAAATATACGAGTGTTCATCGATTCAATGAAAACTAGGTTCAGTTTTTAAACTTTTGATTGTCATGAAAGCTTCGGCCCTGACAAACTAAGAGTGATTTGAATTTACGTTTTATAATTTTATTTAATTGTATTTGAATTCATTCTAAAACTATATTTTTGAAAGGTATTTTTAGGTAACTTTTGGAAAGAATGCCCTGTTACAAAGCACAGGTAGGATACTTTGCTACAAAGCACAAGCAGGAAGGTATTTTTGACAGGTAGATTTAGGAGGTGTTAATAATTTATTTGATGTTATTGTTTCTCTTTTGATTGACCTTCGGGTTGCTTTGATCATCGCATGGCATCCTCCCCAATGCTTCTTCTCCTTCAAGGTTCATTTTCTGTTTATGAGTTTTGGGGGCTACCTTTTGGTTTGAGTGGTGACTCATGTTGTCGCTTGATGGTGCCTTGGTGGGGGACTGCCGGGCTCCCTTCACGGAGAGAGTTCTGTTGCGATCAATGTGTAGGCTGGTATGGCCATGTTTCGGTAGTTGCAACGATAAGTAATCAATTGTGCGTCTTCGAGGACTCAGTTATTTCAAGTCCGTGAACTAAAGTCAGTGGCTCTTCAAGCCCCCATTAATTGTTTAGTGATTTCCCGACTCGATCATCTTCTGGTGTTGTGACCGATGAATGGAGTCGGACTGCTGGCTGGGGTGACCTGGTCAATAAATTTGATGACAGGTGCTCCTTTGAATGAAGATTCTCCGCACAGAAGTTAAAGAATCGGAAGACCGAACGAAGCACATGATAGCGTCACAACGAGATTTAATTAGTTCTGTCGGACAATTGGAGCACGTTGTTTTGACAATTTCATGTTTGCCAAGTGAATAATAATTCCTTTTAAACTGATTTCTAATTGTTATAAATGCCGGTAGTGTTTCATAACAATTGATTTTCGGGGTAGTCGAATGGTTGGACGCCGTCAACATAGCCTGTATGTGCAATCACAGGGTTATCTCGAGTTGGAATCATTTCTGTACAAAAGAAAGAAAAGATTCCAATTTTATATATGTTGAAAAATTGTAAAAAGTACTTAAAAAAGAATTTAAATTTAAATTTTGAGAAGAAGATTCATTCTTTGTCTGAATATTTCAAGAATATAATGAATGAGAATGAAATAGATAGAAGGGCGGATAAAAAAATCATAAATAGAAATAGAATATTCGTTAAAAGAAGAAGAAAAAATAATAAGAATTAACCAAATTTTAATTTTATTTTATTTTCATGGATTTATGTGAGAGACGAGAGAGATTAGTTTACTTGATTTAAAAAAAAAGATTTTTTAGAGAAGTTTCGTGAAATGTAGGTAAGGAGAGAGTGGGAGAACAGATAGAGAGAGGGTGATGAATAAAGGATAGGGGTTTTCTTCTCAAATCTTGATGGATTCTGTTATAGGGGTGTGATCAAGAATTGGTTTATTTTGGTTGGTTCTTAAGAAAATGTGTGTTCTCAAAGTGGGGTGCTACTTTTTTTTGGGGTTAGATATGTATGTATATACGTTGATAATTTCGAGAAAAGTTAGTTTTAGAAGAAGTTTGAAATTGAACTTAAGCTTCTTTAAACAAATTTTTTTAATGCAATCGTTCGGTTTTAGTCCGACTTTGGATGAGGCTTATTCTTTTGTTGGGACATTTCGGGAAAGATTTGGAGACATTTGGGTGGACAATGGAACAGTCCATAAAATATTTTTACTCAGGGTGGAAAACAAATATATTCATCTGCCTGGTTGGCGGACGTCGTTTACGGCGACGTAGAAAAGATTTTTGCGTTTAGCTATTCTTCGGGAGATAAAGAAGAATGGGTTGGATGGGGTTTACAAGATTGGGGATAGGTACTGTTGTTTGGTGAAAGACCGATTAGAGTTGGTAAGTAGAGAGATTTGTTTTTATTGGATATATATTTTTGTTGTGCTTTTAATATTATTAATATTCGTACATTTATTTTTCAGCTTGTAGTTGATTGCGTAACATGGCGAGGGGATGGAGTTAGAAAACTCGTGAAAAGGGAGTTCCTGGTTTTGAGGTGCGGACGCAGGGTCCAAATACCATGGGAATGGATTAAAAATAAAAATATTTTCGATGAAGATGCGAGACGTTATGCAACAAGGGCATTAAACGATACCAGGGGGATCAGGGAGCAATTCATTTTGGTGAAGAGAAAATGGGCGGTTTATGATGAGAAGATAGTAGAGGTAAGATTTGAAATATTTCCCATCATAAAAGAGAGAGAGGAGGAAAGGAAAAGGCAAACGTGTGTTACTAATTTTTATGTATGTTTTTGTGTTACGGATTGGTCGTCGGGGTTCGTGCTATTCAACTAATAGTCGGACTAGGCCTTTGCAGACAGTGATCCGTGAATGGCAGGGCTTAAAATTGGGAATGCCCAGGGAGTGGGTCTCTTATGGACGACCCTATGTTGAGAATGCTTGGAGGGCAGCGAGGAAGGCGTCCAAGAAGAATGGCCTTTGTGAGAGGTTTTGCTACCGCGGCATGTGGTATGCCGTGAACCGATACGTTTGGAAGTTAGAAATGGTAGGTATTAAGAAGGATGTGACGTTTAAAAATATACGAGGTATATAAAAATATATAATTTATAGAATGTTTTGTCTTTTGTTTCAGATCACGGAATGGATTTAAACTTAGTAAGGACGTGATGAGATCTTTCTAAAGATCCGTTTGATTGTGGATGAAACGCCGTGGTTTTAAATTGCCTGATACGAAATCTTTTAGCGAATCTTCGTAGTAAATTACTCAAAAAATCTTTACCTTGATCGGTTAAAACTCCTCTTGGTGAGCCAAAAGTGCAAATAAATTTCTTTACAAATGCGTCTGTAATTGTGCTAGCTTGATGATTTGGGAGAGCACAAGCTACACAAAATTTGGTGAAGTTATCTTGAATTGTTAAAATATATTCATTTCCTTTTTCAGTTTTTGGTAATTTTCCTACGATATCCATTGATATCTTTTCGAATGCGGTTCCTAGGGTGTCAGTTATGACCATTTGATTTTTAGTTTTGACGCGTACTAATTTTTTAAGTTGACATTGTAAACAAAGTCGAATATATTTTTGTATGTCTATTTTCATGTTTTCCCCAAAAAAATGTTGTCGTATTCTATTGTACGTTTTTGTCATTCCTTTGTGGCCACCTAATGCTGATGAATGAGCTTCTACTAAAATTTCATTTTTTTGTTCTTTTGTGGGATACTGTGTAGTTTATGGTTTCCAAGGCCGATGCACCAAAAATATACGAGGTATGTTACGTCTTAAGAAAACATAACTTACCTAGTAATTAAATATAAAAAGATGGTTCGTCGTTTTTGATTTTTAATTTAAAAAACTAAGAAAACAGGGATGAGCATAACTAACACTACAAGAAATTAGTTCAACATGAATTTAAGTATTATAAATCAATTTATATTTATTTATTGAACAATTACAGTTGGAAAAATGAAATAGAAAAGTTAATTGTTAAAAAGGTGTTAAATGATTACTTACAAGTTGGTTCGGGGTGTCGACTCGTGTCAACCCTCTTGATTTGTTGAGACGAAGGGCCTCGCCTTTAAATCCTCGGGACCCTGAATGGGGGCCCGTAGGGGATGACCGATGAATGAAGTCGGACTGCTGGCTGGGGTGACCTGGTCAATAGGTTTGATGACAGGTTCTCCTTTGAATGAAGATTCTCCGCACATAATTAAAGAATGGGAAGACCGAACGAAGCCACCATACTGGGTTGACGGGCCGAATACTTGGACCGAAGTTTAGGGTTTCGATGATTGTCGTACTGGGTGTTGTTCTAGACTTAAACTGGAGGGAAACCGTTGTAGAGTAAACTGCGGCGAAACTGGTGTAAATGAAACTAAACCGATTTTCTGCTTCTGAATCTGCTGTATTTATATGCGAGATCCCTCCTAGGATTCTCATAGGGTTGAGTGTTTTTTGAAGTAGGGATTTATCTTTGTCCCAATCAGCGTGCATAATCGATTATGTAGAAGAGTGGTAGGGGTCTAATTATCCAAGATATACCCATATATGGAAAGTGTCGCAGTAGCTAATACGTATTATATCCCTTCCTAGTCCAAGGGGTAATTAATAAGGTAGCCAATCAGCGATGAGGAATCGTGATGTGCCCAAATATGGAGAATGGGGCAGTTACCAAAATATATGGTATCCCTTCCTAGATGGCAATGGCTGAGATATTCTAATGCGTAGAAGGGCATAAGTTTGCGTGTATTATTTGTGTGAGGCTCACCCTCCTACAGCTGTCATCTTGATGAACATATTTATTGCTTTTCCATCGAATAAGCTGGTGTCCGTTGCATATAAATAAGTAGGTGAAGATGCTTAAATCATTTAGCTGAGTATTGTAGGTACCAGCATTTTGTAAACGTGTGGGACTGAAAATCTGGTCTGTTCTTAAGGTTGACTTGCTGATTAATTTATGGCATTTCAATTAATGTGTGACTCTTTGCTGTGTTTGTTCTGAAAATTCTATGTAGGCCGCTGGGTACCACCATTTGTAGATGTATAGGATTGAAAATGTGGCTAGGTTTTACGGTTACCTTGCTGATTAATTTATGGGCCTTTAATTGTTCTGTGCCCGTTTGTTGCGTTGGTCATGAGAGAATTTGTGTGTATCTCTCATTTTCGTTTACTGCGCTGTGTAAATGCTATAGGCACCAGCATTGTGTAAGCGTATGAGATTGAAAATCCAGTTAGCTTTTCTGGTTGCCTTGTTGATTAGTTTATGTCTTTTTGATTAGCGTGTGCCTGTTTGTTGTACGAAAGAAGATGCGTACAGCTTGTCTTGATCTGCTGGGTCGACCCTTACAAATCTGATCTTCACGAATGATTTGACCAGTATCAGGTTTGTTTATAATATGATTTTAACAATAATAATTGGATATTGGATATGATCTTTCAGCTTGTTGTTTTAATATTAAACATAAATGTTGTGTAGTTATAATATATTGTTTATAATTATTTATTATTATTATGAAAGTCGCGGGACGTGACACTAGTGTGCCTAGTCCCCGACGTCGGGGTGAACCGGAATGATAGTTATCGCAACATGTAGGAGCTCTTCACAGAGAATTAATCCAATCGTCGATGTGGGCTTAGTCGTCATTGCTCCCGTCAAAACCCTAAACGCTCGCGTTTGTTATCGTCGGAGCCAGTCCTGCATCGTTTTAAGTTTCATCCGTGGCCACCAGACCGCGACTGCGTATAGAAGCCTGGGTTTAAGGACAGCGGAGTAGATCCATGCAAGCGTTTTAGACTCTAGACCTCACTTCAAACCAAAGGCTCTTTTGCTTTACACGAAGCTCTCTTATAGATGTTCCAGTCTGAAGGAAATTGATTCTGTTTGCCCTGTTGGACAACTAGATTTTTACGGAGTTTCTCCATGTGGGTACTCCACCATTATACTTATAGGTTCTTACCTTGGTTCTTCCTAGCATAGAGTAAAATCGAGAACCTCACTTCTATTTTCATTCTGGAATGTAGGAGTTATCAACACAATTTCCAATCTCCAGCTCAGTGCCCGCTAGGTATTCAATTGAATATCTTCCTCTGCCGTTGATGTTTGTGCTCCCGACACTGCGTAGTGGTTGTTGGCATCACATCCCAATAGCATAGGAATCCTGTTCTCCTAGATAGGGTTAATGATCCAGCGCCTCGAGGGCTCTGATTATAATTTCGGAAAGACCAACAACTATAATCCAGTCGTTCTCTTTCAGTCTCTTTCAGTCCCCTCGCGAGTTAACGCGTCAATGTCTTCACAGATTTCCTCCCTCAGCCTGACCAACACCTTATGAGTTAGATAGGCTTCAAGATAACCCGTCGCAACGACAACTCTCACCAGGGCGTTGTTAGCCAACTGCGCGAAAGTAAGGCCCTGTGTTTCCAGGGCCTTCTGTCGTTGCGATTTCCTGTTTTAGATCTGGCCCCCTGTGAGATGCCTTGGCTGCTATATGAAAACCGCGCTAAGTGGGATGTCCTTCTCTGTGCACCGCTACGGTTCCTTTTCCTTACGGAGAGCCACGTTAACTGCTCTTCTACCGTGGCAATAAGATTGTTGTCATCTGTGTTAGATATCTGCATCACTCCTGTTGGGCTAGCCCCTGAGGAGCCATCCAAATTTGACGGTGGGTAAGATAAGGGTTCCGGATCGGAGTCCTCATTCACCTCCTTTGTGACCGTTGTTTAACCGTGGTGCCATTCAGATCGCCATTGACACGGAAATCAAATCATGGCCTGGTAGCATGAGTTTTCGTAGTCCGATGAGACCCTTAAGCTCTCTCACAAGCTACAAGGTCCCGCGAACCCTAGAAAAAGTAAATCAGTTTTGTAGATCTTACACATTTTTTCTTCTGCACAGTAGATAAATAGTATTACTGTTTTTAAACTTTGAAAGTATATAAAACTATTTGAAAAGTGGTCTCAATTCCCAAAATCAGAACTTTTTTATCAAGAAAAATAAATTGTACACTTTTTATGGCTTCCACTTTGGAATTATTGCTATATTGTATCCATATTATAGCAGTTGATGGTGAAGATTTATGAAACATATAAAAGTGTCATTCCTATAAACAATTATTAGGAATAAAATTAATAGGTTTGTAATCTTCTGTAAATGTGACCGTTATTTTTATAAACAAATCGGATAGACGAAAGTAGAATTGCAGCATTTTTGAGCCGAATCTTTAGCTTTTTCATGCAAGTATGTCTCAAAACCACAAACGAATTATATTTTTATGTATTTTTCGCGACGCTACACACTCTCTCACATGGACTATCATCTTGAAATGGAGTAAGCGTTTCGTACTAAGTCCATACGCCCGTGATTTTTAAGATGCTTTCAACAAAACATTTTGGTTGAACCAACCAAATATTTTGTTCGAGTCTGGTAAAATGCTCTCTTAAATAATTTGATCGATCCAACCAAAAAGTTTTATTGAGTTAATGAAATATTTTCTAAAATTAACAAAAGATTCAATCAAAAACTTGAATTGACTGAAGCAAACGAATTTGTTCAATTGAACACAATTTTTTTCTGTAATCAACCCAATAAGGTCAACAAAATGATTTTGTCAAATGAGGAACATATTTTTCTCTGGGTGTACGCACATCTAAATTTCAACGTATACATAGTGGTAGGTTTGACCGGTTTGAGACCAACGGGTTAAAATTTATTGCTCTATAAAAAGTTGATAAGATGTGGAATTGATCAATTTTTTCTTTATTTTGATAGGGTTTCCCCTATTCTATTTTAGTTTTACATTTTATTTATTGAATTAATATTTTCCATGTATTCTCAAATATTGACCGACGGCCTCAGGATATACTCGATCGTATGTTTGACGGTATGCTTGACGGATTGCTAGAGCTCTTTCTTCTTGGCTTTGGTTTGGCTTACGGGCTTGTACGTGTGATTCGAAGCTGGCTTGAATATCTGCTTCTTTGGCTGCTTCAGTGTGTGCATATTCTTCTGCTAACTTGTTTTCTCGTTGCATTGCTTTTAGTTTTTCCAAGCGTACAGCCATAGTATTGTCTGTCGCAAGAACTTTTATTATACGCTGGTTCACACCTAATTGAAGATGGTCTGAAAGGGACAGCGTTGAAAAATGGTTGCTATCTGCGTTAAATACATAACAGGTCCTATAATTGCCACCCGGAGGAAATATTGGTCTAATCCAGAAATCCAGCATCCATCCAAAGATGACATTACCCCTTTTTGCTAAAGTTGAAGATGTATTGAATGCAGTTAAGTGTCCACCATCGATTCTTCGTAAAATACTTAATTTTATATTATTTTCATATGGAAATGTCTTGAGAGTGGGAAAGAAGTTACGAGGGAAATCAGGAAATAATTCCTTTAAAGTTGTATGTGACTGTGAACTTAATTCTGTAAGAAAAAATAAATGAATCTTAATACTGATATTAAAATATGAATTAAACTATTAAATAGGAACACGCATGCCAAATATATTTCGCTATCATGAAGTATAGGTGTTGGGGTTATTTATTTTTTTGTTTGGATGAAATTTACAACTAAATACACATCCACTGTGCTGTCGATACATCACGAAAAGGATTAGAGTAAAATAAACGCGGTTGGCATGCAATACCTGCGCACGCTGTGCGGTAAAACGCTAATGGACAAATTTAGTAACATAAGAATTCTGGAAGAATGTCGTATAGATTAGACACTATTTGAAAGGTATAAAAGAAATTTGTTAAGATGCAATGGACATTGTGAGAGAATGAAAGATGAATGACTAGAGAAAAAAGTATATCAAGGTAAAGAAAATGACAGCCTACCCAGAGGCAGACCGAGGAAAGAATTTTTAGAATGTGTGAATGAGACCCTAAATCAATGGGAGATAAGAAGCCTTAGAAACACCAGAGATTGCTTGAAAATATGCTTGGACGTGAAAAAAGCTAAAGAGATATGCCAGGACAGAAAAGTGTAGGGACAAATAGTTTATAAGAAATGCTTTGTGAAGCTTTTCGGCTAAGGTGATCGCTCGAGAGATTGGTCAGCCACCTTGGTCAGAGCAGTGTTGTGGAATGAACATGTTGTTTAAATAAACAGCATAGGAATTCTAGATCAATCTAAAAATCTATACCCCTTCCACCATTACTCCCTTCCTCTCCAAATGAGTCACGCTTACCCCGAAATAGATGTGACAAGCGCGGAGTTCTTGCTTGTTCTTGTTCAATATTAAATTAAAATAAATAGAAAACAAAGGATTTTCGCACACTTGGAATTTTACGTCGATTTCCACGTATAACTTGTACTTAAATTTATAGATATGATATTATATTATCGTATATTTACCAACAGAATCAAGGAAAACGGCTAACGCAATAAACAGAGTACAGGCAGCGATGCTCATTTTTTATTTAAATGCTACTGTTTTACAGAGAAATTTTATCAACAGCAGTAGGACTAGTCAAAATTTTAAGTAATATTGGAGAGCGTAAATTGACATAATTTTTACGGAGGCTTATATTAGAGGTGGGTGGGGTAAGGGGTATCAAAATTACCTGAGAAATGCTGGCGTAAAGCTTTTGTAGATTCTTTACAGAATGATAAGAGATTCCTTCCAAGGTTTTCTATTCTATTTCGTGTTATTCATACATGTCAAAGAATGAATTATGACGCCTTACGAAATATACCAGAATATGCTCATAGTTTAAACAAAGATTTCAGAAAATAAAATGTTTGCTGATTGAAAGTTACCTCTGCAGATGTTTTAATTATGGCATAATGTATGAGGTGGGTTTGTGTGGAGAAATGTATTTTTCTGCGATCTTTGTATATCATAAATCTTCGAATGCGGACTCACGATATTTATCTCTTACTGCCGCATGATTTTAAGACTACAATAAAAGTGAAAGCTAAACTTTAAAGAATTAAAAATTAAAACACTTTGAATTACAATATTCAAAATGGAACAATTTCAAATGGGAGAAAACAAATATAAGGTTTTCTGATTTAGACTATTGAGAGATGTAGCGTTCAAAATTCGTAAATTTTAAAACTATTTTTTTGAATTATTATTTTTAAATCAGAATATACGCAATGTTAATTTAAAATAACCTTTTACAGTTAACAATTTCAAATATTACCTTAGAATAAGACCTGTACAATTTTAAATGTTTCTTCATCAATAAAGATTCGGATGGGTCCGCTCTGCTAGCACCTGCAAAATTGAATTGGAACACTTTCTTTACGCCAAAATTTTAGGCTTTTTTGAAATAATTTCTGTGGAGTTGCTGAGAGTTCACTGAAAATAACAAAATAATTTTCCAAAACAACCCAGAACACTTACAGCTACCCCTAGTTCAAAATTTAGATATTAATATAAAAAAAAGTAAGTCAGAATTTTTGCGGGCTTCTTAAAAACAGATAAAAAATTTCTGGATAAAAAATTATCACACGCGTCACATTAGCAAGACTCTAAACTATATCTGCAACCCTACAGCAATAAGTAAAAAACCAAAAAAGCACCCTGGCATATTTAACCGAACTCATCTAGGCTACTTTCAACTAAAACAACTAAAAATACTTAAATTGAAAATAATAACTTTAGCTACCTTTCCAAGAATTTATTTAATATCTTGATCCCGGTAGTAATATTAAAAATGTCTAAAAACCGCTAGTACATTTAACGAGTTTCATTGCAGCTGCCTTCAACTAAAACAGCTAAAAAATTAAAAATTGAAAACGATCACATCAATTACCTTCAGAAGACTCTAAACCAGTAATCGGTAAATTCTTTGCTCGTTTTTCAGGTCAGGCCGCAGGGTTGGCCCAAGTTTTTTTTTTGCCTGCCGGGCTTTGTTCGTCAACGCTATGGTCCTCCTGCGTAGGGTTCGGTTGTATTAGCTTTTCTCGGCCGGGGTTTATTGTGAGACGGATTACTCAATGGGAATAAAAAGCTATCAATCAATTTTTTTTAAATTCTTATATTAGCGATTTAAAAGTTTTAAAATCGGAACCTGTGACTTTTTTTCGATTACACACATCATAAGTTCTTCTTGGGAAGTTAAAAGTCAATGTTTTGAAGAATTAAAAATGTTATTAACGGTTACCTTTAAACTATCTTAAAAAATTGACTAATATTATCAATAAATTCAATTTATTAAAGTGCGCTATTTTTCTATTCACTTTTCCAGACCATGATTTGAAAGTAAGAGAGCCCCTTCCTTCGCTCAAGCTCTTGAGACACAACCATGCTGAATTTTTTTTTTATTATAAATTTATATAATAAATCCCCTCAAGATTTTAATGCGAGAGAGCCCCTTCCTTCGCTCTCTCTCGTGAGACATAACCGTGCTGGTAAATTCCATACATAATAAAATAAAATTATTATATATAATATTCACCTGCAGCTTTACTTTCTCTCCGTTATTATAAATTTAATTTAAAAATGAAATAAAATGATACGGTCCGTCTTCCCTGAGCGAAGAACTCCCGTGTAGTTCGAGTTTACACCCCAATAGTTCGGGTGGTGTCCCTTTTTTTTGTTTCGACCAAAGGATTATCGCGCTTGCACTACTGAGACGTGCGATCACCCCAACAATTCGGATGCTCACCCGAAACAGCAGCGGCCGAAATGGTGGGGTGCCCGCCCGAATACTTGGGGAGCTTGCACGAATGATTCGGGAGAGTCGAGTCGTCAACCGCTCTGGATGTTGCGCGTTCGCGTTCTAGAGAAAGAATAATGTTTTATATTTCTCTTACCTTCGTTAAGGATTATCCAAAGAAAAATAAGATAACTAGTTTCACTTTATTCCACTGACATTTCGCGCATGAAAAATAAAATAGACATAACCTAGAAATAGTGACATTAGTGAAATTAGCAAACATGCGCAAAACGTCGAACGCGCAACATCCAGAGCGGTTGACGACTCGAATCTCGCGAATCATTCGTGCAAGCTCCCCAAGTATTGGGGCGGGCACCACACCACTTCGGCCGCTGCTGTTTCGGGTGAGCACCCGAATGGTTGGGGTGATCGCACGTCTCAGTAGTGCAAGCGCGCCAATCATTCGGTTGCAAAAAAAATACACCACCCGAACTATTGGGGTGTAAACCCAAACTACACGGGAATTCCTCGCTCAGTGTTGGCATGAAGGATCGTTCAAGGAAGGTAGGGAGTTTG
>CAKNWT010327339.1:560-10885 GCA_932066315.1 Andricus coriarius | reverse complement strand
GTTGACAAAATACTTGCTTAAGAAACCTTAAATATTGTTATTGAAAAGCAAATCGTAATTGAATTGAACTCTTTTTCTTCTTGTATTAGGTCAACCAATTGGCGATTAGCGTTGCCACCATACTTACTGCAGCAGCTTAAAATGTTCGTATTGAAAGCCAAATCGTAATTCAATTGGAGTCTTCATGTATTAGGTTAGCCAATGGCTGATCAGTGTTGACAACACACTTGCTTAAGAAACCTTAAATGTTGTTATTGGGAACTAAATCGTACTTGAAATGGAGTATTCTTCTTTTATTAGGTCAGCGAATCGCTAATCAACATTGTCACCATACTTGTTTCAACAGCTTGAAATGTCCTTATTGAAAACCAAATCGTAAATGAATTGAAGTCTCTTTCTTCTGTTAGGTCAGATAATTGCTGATCAATATGGACAATATACTTGTTTTTGCAGCCCTAAATGTTCTTATTGAAAACCAAATCGTAATTGAATTTGTCTGCTTCTTCTACTATTACTTATGTCAATCAATGACTGCTCAAAGTTGACAAAATAATAACTTCAGAAGCCTTTAATTGTTCTTATTGAAACCCAAATTGTAATTGAATTGAAGTGAAATTATCTCTCAAACTAATTGATAGAATCAACAACAAAAAATTGTCCAATCAATAAAATATTTTCTAAAATAAAAAAGATTTAACCAAAAACATTTATTGATTTGAGGCAAATGAATTTGACCGACTAAATGAAATTTTTATTAATTTAACCAAAATATTTTCTGGAATCAAGAGAATGCGATCAATAAAATATTTTAAAGCTTCACTTTTATTGAGATTTAGCACGCCATTTTTTACTAATATATACGAAATTATAAAAGTTTTGTATTTTATGTTTTGAATGAAGAAAAATTCAGGAATAAAATAGTATAATTTTGTTTCAAAATTCATACAAAACATTCGCATTTTGAGACTATTTCTATGTTTATGATAAGTAATATTAATATTATAATAATAGGTCCAAAATTAAATGAATCTCTGGTGGAAAAATTTTTACAAAAAGGTACAGAAAACTAATATTATTTTCACAGGAATCTACAAATAAATAAAATAAATTACAACCCAAATTACAGGAAAGTACAACTTTCGTCTATTATTGAGACGAATTTCGTACTTTTTTTTGTATTTTTTTTTGTACATTGTTGTATTTTATTGTAGTTTAATTTTCTACGAGAATTCACAACCAGAAGAATCTACAGATATATACCATATATGTCATTTAAAATTATATCATTGTAATGTTCTCAATATTTGTCATTCTAGGTTGAAAAAGAACAAGTTTTTGACTGCAAATAAAAATTGAACAATTGAGAAAGAATTGATCATGGTCATTGAAAATAAAAGATTTGAACTCTTGAAGTTAACAACTTTTTTATTTGAAGGTATAAAAACTGAACCGCAAATTAAAACACTCAAAGTGAAAGACATAATTTGAATTTAAAATTTTTTAAATTAAAGCTTAAAAAATGTTAATTCAAATGCTCAATAATTTTCGTGTATAAAATGAATGCTTTTAAAACTTTTCAATTGAAAATTTCTTAATTAAAAGCTGTTGAACTTCGAAATTTTCAATTTTAACTTTTATTCATTGCACCCTTGAAATATAAAAAAATATAAATCCACACTATCATTTTCAATGCTACGAATTGAAAAATGAATACAAAAATTTATGAATTATCAAAATTACATCATTTTAAGCGACCTCAAAATCATCCAGATTCTATTTGAAAATTTTGGAAATCTTATTCAATATTCTTTTTAAAATTAACTAAAAAAAACAATGATTGTTAGTTTGTCTAGGAATTGTAATACAAATTTTGCATACATTTAAAACCTTTCAAAAGTCATAAAAAGCTTATAAAATTTGTGTTCGAAATCTTCAAAAATCTACATTGTGTCTCAAATGTTCTGATATCTTTTCATGTTTTAAATTATTTTGGAATCTTTTTAAAACTTTGAAATATATTCTTAATTTTTTTCAAAAGAATTCGTGCATTTTTGAAGAAATACGGCCAGGATTTTTGAAACCGATAGAACTACACTGTTAGAAATTTCTATAGCGATTTTACTATAAATGTATTGGAGGCAATATGCATATACGTGTTGTAAATTTAATATACCATCATCTTGTAGAATTAATATACATGTATAGTAAAACACAGTGCGTGAAAGTTGAAAGTTCTTTGATGCACCCAAATCTGGTAAAATATTTAAAACTAAAGGAATAAACTAACATTCATCGATTAAATTCTTATTTATAATCAAAGTGCTACGTACGGGTGGAATTTTCTTCAAAATTCACTGTAAATGTCAACATTTTAACGTGAGTACCGATTTTTTTAGTTTAGATGTCTTAAAAATTCGCTTAATTGAACTTTTCCACTTAAAACCCAGTATGATTTGTTTAACTAGAAAAAATATTATGCTTTATCATTTAGAATTGAAAATTACTGCCTTAATTATTTTTAATTTATTGAAAGTGAAATTACCTGACTTTGCTAAAAGTTGATCAATATACATGTATATGAAATTTACTATACAGTCTCTTAATTGATATTTCATAGACCGAGTTTTTAGATTTACTAACAAATGTATAGTAAATCTATATTAAAATTGCAAACATTTTGACCAGTGTACGTTCTATCATAAATGATGAGAATTTAACAATTCGGATATGACTTATTCTTATTTTATTATTTAAAAACCGTTAAAATAAAAACTTATAACAATAGAAAAATGCTGTGAAGAAATTTCAAAACAGTCTTAGTAAATGTTTATCGCAGTTAATTTTTTATTCACAATTTAAACGATTATAATGTACAATGTTTTAACGAATGTGTTAAAAAATACTTTGGGATCAATGTTCCAGTTGCTGGAAGCGTTATTCAAGTTAACATAAAATTGTAAAATTATTATGATAAAAGTAAGGGAAAAATCCGCTGAGAAGGTAATATAATTATATACCCTGTTTGAAGCCGTTGACAATGTCCCGTTGAATAGCTGGTTGCAGTAGCTGTTACCTTTCAGCCTAAATCGTAATAACATTTTCAATGAAAGGTAAATTTAGTCATGTATGCACATGTATATAAATAAAAATAAATATTGAATTTGAGTATTATTTTACAATATGAGGTGGAATAAAAATATAATTCATTCATGTTCAAAGAAATTATGATGTATTATAAGAAAAAATGCTGTACCTATAATATATTCGTAACAAGAAGAAGAAAGCGTTGGTTTTGTATTTTATAGGCTTGAATGATTTCAAAAATGGATTTATTTTGAGTGTTGATTTTTAATACTTGCATGAGTCTAAAGTTGAATGCAATTTATCATGAAACCAGGCTTAGTATTTTGTTTCCTGTAACTGGAGAGTAGGATAATAGTTGTATAAAAACATTACTCAAATACTTTTTCCATAAACTATATATTAATAAAAAAGTATGTATGTTCGTAGTAAATAGATTTCGCTTGAAAACAAGTGGTTCTAGGACTTATGTAGGAATATAATTGTACTAAATTTCGTTACACTAGTTCGAAGCATTTTTAGTTTTTCTCGTCGAAACATAAAGGATCCGGCACCAAATATAAAGGAAATGGCCTTTAATCAAAGTTCTTAATTCTCACAAGTTTTTGTAGATTTGAATCTGCAGAAAAAAAATTTGAAATCAAAACATAAGGCATCTTAGTTTAATTTAATTAACAGTTTTTGAGAAGGATAGCGTTTGAATAATACCTGAATTTTCATATTAAAATACATATAAAAATGATAACTTTGGCAAGTTTGATTGAAAACTCTCCATCTTTCCAATTTTTTATCTGCAGCTTCGAAATTATAAAAAAATGTTAGAATTATAAATTTTGACTCAATGTAATTTTCTGAAGATTTGGTGGGGATTCCTTTTAATAAACATACACGCACGTGGACTTTTATCCGAAAAGTTCACATTTTCGAATGCAACAGATCTATTATATAAGTAGGTTTAGAAGTATGTATGTGTACCATTCGATTCAGTCAATTCAGAGTAAATAGGGATCATATATAATTTTAAACTGCATATAACCATGTTTCTCCAAATTCTCTATATATTTTCAATCGACGATTTGCGAAAGATCATACCACAATTGACGACGTTGATATCGATAAATAAAATCAGTGAAAAAAAGTAAATGTATGTATTCTAGATTTGATAAAATTACTGATCTTTCGGATTTTTGGCTTATTGTACTACATGCAATATTAAAAAATGTAGAATTAGAAACAGTTCAACATGATAACGCGCTGGCTTCTGCAATAAAGGAAAACTCATTTGGTGGGAATTATTTTGATGCACGGAGAACACTCACTTTCTAGACAAATTTCGATTTGACAGGTAATAAATTCACTGTTAAAATGTTTGTGATTTTACAACAAATTACAATACAAAATGTAATGTAAAATTACAATTGACGTATTGTACAGTTAAATCACAATATTTAAAAGTAATTCTTTGAAATTACAATACGAGTATTGTAAACTTGACAGTTGTGCGCGTGCGCCGCTGTGGAGCGGCGCGACCATCGATTGTGAAATTACGATACATCATGTATTGTAAAAATAACATTTGCCACAGCGAGAGAGAGAAAGGGATAGAGTGATAAATATCGGCGTGACCTCTGATGATATACTTCTCGAGGCAATTTTTTTAGGACACATCGATATAAACTTTTTGGCCTTCTCTTCTCGGACCGCAACTTTAGTAAGATTAAAGTGTTAAGAAAAGTTCGGTGTCAGAAAATTCTGCCATTTTTGTTTAATATCAGCACTGTGTCAGTCTGAACCTGTACCTTTTGTATAATTTAACTGTTGTAGAAATCTACTACAGTGAATGTACGTGTATAATATATAAATGTGACGCCACCATAAATTCGAAAAAGTCTCTCTCCTTTGGATATTTATGTTACACACACTCTCACACACAAAGGTAGATATGCACATATGAGACAAGTCCTTGTGCTATGTGCGTAAAGAGTGAAAATGAAAAATCGTCTTATTCATTTGAGTCTTTATTATTGATGTAAACCTACGAATTGATTTTATTAAAGATATTCCACAATGTCGCACTTGATTGATATATTAGGACAACTAGCGACATTGGCCCCATAACTATTACGAGTTGGAGAATCTTTGTGTCGTTCAGTAAGAAGTTTTTGAAAAATCGGTAAAATCGCAAGATCTAAAAGTTCGCCATCTGATAGAGCACTATACATTTCGCATTCGTTTCTGCTAAAGCGTCCAGTCGCAGTACCCCCAACAGAAATTCCCACAACTCCAGGGGTGCCTCTGCCTACGCCGCTACTATTATGTATCGTCGCGACATTTGGAGTACTTTGAACGTATTCTAATCGGGCCTGTTGTTTTAGCCTTGATTCCGAGTGTCTACATTCGCGTATTCTTCGTGTGGTAGCACGATGAGGACATTCCCCCACAGGATGTTTTGATTTAACACACTTTTCACGTGATCTCTCTGAGACCGATCGTTGTATAACTGTCGAGAGTGTGTCATCATATCTTTCTGCAAATAACATAAAATTTCAGTTTTGGTTATATACAACAATTATTTGATTTTTTGTTTAATAAACATAGAATCCTCGAATTTATCGATACTTTTTACATTACCTGTATCTGAATAGCTTGCATTAACACTGGCTGAACTACTATTATAAGCATCATATTGATTTCGATGCCTTCTTTGTGCAGAAGTTTCCTTGGAACCATTGAGGATGACGTGATTATGACCGCGGCCTCCATGTTTCTCACATCGGTAACCAGTAGCGCTGCTCCCGGCGAGTGTTCTGCTTTTGTGACCACATTCTCCAATGACATAAGCCTTATTAAATGATCCTAAGGTGTCTTCAGTCCTGGCTATATTTTCAGTAGATATATAACTAATGGAATTCGCTGGAACACTAGTTCTTCTTTTTTTGTCGTAAAGCTCGTGATGAGATTGAGCCAATCCATTGTTCTTTACGGAAGATCTTCTTCTATTTAGAGAAACTGCATGTGGAGGCACAATGAGCGAACCTAAATCAAAATTATGATTAGTTAACTTTCCGTTTGTCCAATCCCATTGACAGACCATCGTTAGATAATGTTTTTCCTACACTTTATCTTACCTGCACAACGATACTTTGAAACAAACTGTGTTCCTGATGGTGGAAGGATAGACTCTCTCGAATAGTCTCTATCGTCAAGTTCGTCAAAAGAGACATTTTTTGAAGGAGGCGGTGTTGGTAGTTTTGCTCTTCTTAATCTATCAGTCGCTTTGTCATTACCATCTGTGGGAATGTTCGTCTCTTCAGCAGATATGACAGAGTCCGTTTCTTCCACAACTGCTTCTGGAACAATGTCGGCGTGCTGCGTATTTGCTATCCTGTATTCCAGTCCATATCTCTTGATCGAAGCCTTACATTCCTCAACCTCTTTAGCTCTTTGTCCGAGTGTGATTTTATCACCAGGTAACTCAATAGTAGGTGCCAAAGAGCGACTCGTTGATGATTCTTTCGCACTCTGCAGCCCGCGTTGAACCTTTGCCTGCTCGTTCTCCATCGCGTTGTTTGGGACCCTGCTGCTGCTGTATGTCTTCTTCCTGGAAAACCCACCACTCGACTATCTCAGGATTGTTGAATGATTGTGCCTGTCAAAAATTCGCGACAAATCGCTTTTTTGCTTGGATGTATAATGAGACTAAGTTGTGTGCCGTGAGGTTATAGCCATAGTGGCGGCCAATGGAAAGAAGCTTTTGCAAGCATTACATACTTTGGATGTCACTACGCTGCGAATGACTTGTTGTATGGTGGTTAAGAATAGTTTAAGCATTCACGCACTTGGCTAGTTGTTGTTCTATCGAGCTCACGTTGACGTAGTCTCCTTCCGCTTGAGACACCGTGGGCGAATTTAAACTGCACATTGACACGGATATATCGGTTGTTTCAGTGTTCACCGAGAGCCCTGCATGTAAAAAAAGAAGAGAACACATGATTAGATAGACAATGAAAGTTAAATTCACTTGCACACACAAGAATTTAAATTTCTTCAACCCTTAAGCATTAGACAATATATCAACCAAACTTCAACATTTAGTTGCAACAAAAATTCTTACAAAATTAGTAGGCTGACAATGGGTCATCTTTTACCTTCTTTTTTTATCACCATATCTTGTCTTGGGATATGTAGCCTGTTTATTGCTTCTTGTGTGGTGGCTGTTTCTTCGTCGGCCAGTCTTCTTAAATAAATCTGCAAAATAACAGTTATCTGCTCAGTTTATTATTCAAACATAGGTACACTTATTGTGTCTCAACAAATCTTTCATAAAAACAAAAAGCTTTCTCTGTTTGTGCCACTATTTTCACTGTTGTAGGTCAAAATAGTCATTTATATTTTAAGATAGACATTTAAGCGCTCCTAGCAAACCTAATTGTAAATCTCTTTGTACTTACACGCATGCTGTCCATTATACAGTTAATAAGGTGGACCCGTAAAATTTTTCGCTTACCCGTCGAGACATACACAGTACATATGCGAGATGTACATAATGCGAAATTAACCTACTTGCAGTTCTGATTCTCTTTCGAGAAGTTGTTTCCTGAATTTTTGATTTGTCGTCGTAATTTCCTTAAGCCGATCCTCTAATTCGCTAATTGTTGAATCCTTTCGTGACTTCGACATGGGTTTTAGAGTTGTTCTCGTTCTCCTATCTATGGCACCTTGAGGATTTCTCCGCAATTCTATTAGCTGAAAAAGATGAATGCATAGTGTCAAGTGTCCAAGTTATTATGAGTTTTCCAATGGCATGTTTTGTATTCATCTTTAGATTTACCTTCGGAACGAATACGAGGCACAAAGTGGCTGTGCTGCAAAATATGATGAAAACTGCCAACATTATAAACATAGCGTCTTGTTTGTCAGCTAGGACTATGCTAATCGCTGCTCCAGTGATGCACATTATTACGACGTTGTAAACACTCATACCTACATATTTACTATCATTTAATGCTGGTATACTGACATGTCGCGTTTCCCAGGCCAAGAATGCACCAAAAATCTGCAATATAATCGATATAGCAGTACAAGAATTTTTCATGGCATAATGATTAATTCACCTACCATTAATAGACCTTTGTAAGCGTATATACTTCCTAAGTATACTGACATTCTGTTACTTTGACAATACTCGTTTTCGGGTATGATCATAATATCTTCGTTTGAAGGGTGAGGCTGAATAAAATATTTTCAATTATTAATAATATATTGCATAAAGTTGAACACTAAATGTCACTTTCGGTCAAAAAAATACTTACATAGGCATCCATTTCCTTCGTTTCTCTATAAAACGGATCGGCAACTTGCCATGTTGTCATAATTACCAAGTCGATGAACAGTAATACCCCTACCACCATAAACAGCTGATAATCTGTTATTACCTGAAAAATACGATTATTAATAATTCCGTGAAATACAATATTACTAACAAGTGTGTCATACTGCAATAAACTAATTACTTTTTTATTGAGCTTTACATCGTGAATATGGAATGAACTCTCCAAGTTTTTGAAAACATGGAACCGAAGGCTAAGGAAAAACCAGCCATTAGTAACCATGCTCTGGCGGTACATATATACGGGAAGGCGTTGACACTCGATAATTGAGAGTCCAATCCCAAAAAAATCACGCTACTGTAGGTAAATATACATCCCACAATAATAAGATTATTTAAATGGGGTGATGACATTTTTATGTACCTAAAAATAATAGCATTTAAGATTGATTTAGTAATTTAGCTTTAGTTTCATGAACTTAAAACGAAATAAACGAGAGCATAGGTGTCTGAATCTAGCTTTCGCTCCAATTACCTCTGATTTCTGTATTTGATATTAATTGCAAGAAATACAACTGCCATTACGATTCCCACGCTAGCGGCTGCTGCAAGTGCTGCATAAATCTTGATGTTGACTTGTGAATGTTCAATTATATGCAAAGTTCGATCCTTTGGTGGAGATCTACCGCGCCACATCAAAGGATGGCCTCTACTTAAATCCAGGCTATCTATGACGCCATCGTATTCTCCAACTTTGACCTCACTTCCACCTTGCAAAGACATAAAAAAATAGATTGCATAACTCATAACCACAAAGCGCAGTTATTCATGAAGTTAACAAACTTTCGGTTATAAGAAGTGCCAAAGAGTAAAAAAAAAAGCTGGCTACTCACTTTGAAACTGCTTCAACAGAATACACGCTCTTCTTTCATTATCGTAGAAACGAACCGGTCCCTGTAGAAGAAAAAAAATTACTTTTATATCATCGACATTTTGATTTCTTTTTACTTACAGTTACTCCTTCAAAACTTGTATTCCTCAGAGCTTCCAAAAAGAGTTTTTCCCATAAGGCATCTCTGTATTTGAAATCTGCTACAGTTTGATTTCGACGAAAGTGTCGTATTCTTCTTGCAACGTGTTGGATTGCTAATGCAACTGCCCAAATTCCATCGTATGTGTAACCATGAAATCTAGAGTACTCCGTACCTCTTCTAGAGTCATATTCAACTCTGTATTCCTCTGGCGTCTGTGGTGAATTCATGTAGAGGAGATATTTGATTTTTCACAAAAATTCGGAATAAATTACTTACAATTATTACTTAGCTATAGCAAATGTTTTTACGCAAAAATTAAACGAATATGATACTTTATACATAATATTTTTTTTTAAGGGAAAAAATTACTTACAATACCAGAAACTGTTATTTGCTGCTCAGTAGCTAAAGGTAGCAGGTCTGTTAGGATTGTCCCATGTAATGCTTCAGACAATTCCGATGGCGCACACCCGCCTCCTGGACGAAGCCACCATTCTTCACCATATGTACCCATAATAACCCATTGATATTTTCTACCGAACATGCCAAGCCTGAAAACATTACACATTAATATTTACTTTAACTAAACCCAAACTTCAGCCCATCTTTAGAACATTAAATACTACTTACAATTTTTAAATTAGGAAATAAATATGGATCCGGAGGAGTTGAAGAAGTTTCTAATGGGAATTCAAAGAGGTGTAAAACAGTCCAATACCAAACTAGACGAAATGAACTCGGATAACAAGGAACTCAAAGCGTTGAATGACAACCTAAAAGAGGTTGTCTATATAGAACAAAATTTCAAAAACTGGGCCACATAAATAAAACCTTAGAAAAGAGACTAGAAAAATGTGAGCAAAAAACGGAATACTTCCTGA
>CAKNWT010327310.1:3920-23486 GCA_932066315.1 Andricus coriarius | reverse complement strand
ATCTAGGACACATACTATCTGGTTGTCCAATTCATGCGGGAACGACCTACATCCAAAGGCAAAATGCGGCACTAAGAGTGCTTTATTACCATCTCTGTCACTCTTACGGCATCAGCCCAAATACCGCTTCGCTAAACGCTCCTACGGAACTAATTTATGTAAAATTTAACAAACAAATATTCTCCGTGCACATAGTGAGGAGAAAGTTTAAGGCAGAAAATTATCGTTTGCAGAGGGTTTAAAAAAAACGATCCTTTCTGTTTACGAATTGGGAGAACATTCGGGTCTGTCTCTCGACTCCTGAGGCCGTTCCTAAAGGGACTCGATTCAACGGATCGTTGTCGAAATAACTCTCGGTGCTGGATTGTACTCGTAGGATGAATTGTGCTACGGGTCTTGATGTGGACTAGACCAAGCCGAGTGACAAACTCGAGATTTCCAAAAAAAAAAAAAAAAAACAAGGGGGGGTGGGGGGGGCCCCAAGCATTTCAATCCAATGCACCCGAGTGCATTGGATCGAACTGAAGGAAGTTGTTGTGTGTTACCCGTTTGGGCATTGTTACACAATCTGAGAGAAATTTGACATGACTGGAATTTAAAGTGACGTTTATTATGTGTGGGAAAAAAGCCCGCAAGCGGGAAAAAACCACAAAATCTGTTCATTTATTTTATGAAAGAAAAGGTGAGAATAGATGGAGAGGGGAAAGGGGGAAGAGGGGTCGAAAGAAGAAAGTAGCTAGTAGGTCAGGGGCGGCAAGGCCACCTCGACCTGAGTGACTTATTTCATGAGAAAGTCTTTTGGCATCGCGTGTCTGCGAAGAGGATCAAAATTATATTTCCCTAGAGAGGAAATATGTTCAAAAGGTGATAATGATGCAGATTCGTAGCTTTTAGTGACGGTTTCTTTGATATACTCTGAAATGTATGGTAGTTGAAATTCTATGTGTAGGACAGAGTTCTTAGTATATCTGTTGGTTTTTGTGATACGTCTGAGAAATTTATTTTGAATGATCTGAATGTGATTAATATTGCTTTTTGACGTGTCTCCCCAAACTGTACATGCATAAGTTATGATCGGTCCGATAAACATTTTCTGGATTAGGATTCCATATTCAGGTTTTAGACTCGAGTGTCTATTAATAATAGGATTGAAGCGTGACATAACCCCGAGGGCTTTTCCCTTAGTTTCCTGGATATGCAGCTTCCAATTAAGACGTTTCTGAGGTTTACCTCCCAAATATTTCATGGAGTTTTTCCATTCTATTGGTGCGTTAAACATTTTCGGTGGATCTATTTTAGCTGGCTTTCTGACTGAGAAAAGGATTGATTCTGACTTTGCTGCGTTTATTTTTATTATCCACAGTTTAGCCCAAGCCTCAATGACTTCAAGACTTTTATTAAGCAGTTTTAAAATTTTTGGAACTGACCAAGAAGAAGTAATAGGGCGGTGTCGTCTGCGTATAATCCAATTGAAACTTCGGGTACCTCAGGGATGTCGTTTACGTAGATAATAAAGAATACCGGTCCTAGAATGCTGCCTTGGGGTACAACCGTTCTGATCGGTTTCTCTTTTGAAAGTGTCATGGCCTATTTTGACCGAGAATTTTCTACTGGCAAGATAGGAATGTATAAAATAGATAATCCCACTTGGGAATTTGGAATTTATTAGTTTTCTGAGCAGTCCTACATGCCAGACACTATCAAAAGATTTTTCTACATCAAGGAACACAGCTCCAGTATGTTTTCTTCGATTGAAATTTAAGCTAATGTCTTCGGTAAGCTTGAGCATCAAAATCTGCGTAGAGTGGCCTTTTCTAAAACCGTATTGTTGCGGTTTAAGGATGCTGTTTTCCTCGAGGTGATAGTTTACGCGTGTGAGTATTACTTTTTCAAAAATTTTGCTCATTGTGTTAAGAAGGCTAGTAAGCCTGTAGCTGGTTGGATGATATGGATCCTTGCCTTTTTTCTGAAAAACTAGTATGTGAGCTACCTTCCAAGTTTCAGGAAAGTAGCTTAGATGTATACAAGCATTGAAGATTAGTGCAAGGAGAGTTAGGCACGAGATAGGAAGCTTTTCGAGGACTAAATTTGAAACTGAATCAGGGCCAGGTGCTTTTCGAGATTTCCAGCGTCGTACGGATGTCCAAGAAGTTGGCACCGCCATTTTGTTTTTTCGAAAAAACAAAAGTTGTGCTGAATTGTGCTAGGTTTGTGCTCAATTGTGCCGTAGAAGAATTTCTTAAAAAGTCAAAATTTGAACCAGAATTCACAAAAAACATTTCTTGAGACATAAAAAAAAAAAGTAAAAAATTCGAAATCCGAAAATCTGAAAGTGGTGCTGGGTTGTGCTAGGCATTCAAAACAATTATTGACCTATACGCTTTTCACTTAGGCTTATATTTTTTGCTGAAATAGTAGTTCTTGATGAAAACGAGCAAGATTTTCATTAAAAAATATGGACCTGCGTTGAAAATGTACAGGACAATAATTATTTTGCACGCCTAGCACAACCCAGCACAACTTTCAGATTTTTGAAATTCGCATTTTGAAAAATTTTGATTCAAAAAATTAATTTGATGAAAAAAAGCAAGATTTTCATGAAAAAATATAGACCTAAGTGAAAAGTGCATGAGACAGAAATTGTTTTGCACGCCTAGCGCAACCCAGCACAACTGTCAGATTTTCGAAATTCGCATTTTGAAAAATTTTGGATTTGATGGATTATTTTGAGGAAAAATAAAACTACTATTTCAGCAAAAAATATAAGTCTAAGTGAAAAGTGTATAAGTCAATAATTGTTTTGAATGCCTGGCACAACCCAGCACCACTTTCAGATTTTCGGATTTCGAATTTTTTACTTTTTTTTTTGTTATGTCTCAAGAAAATGTTTTTTGTGAATTCTGGTTCAAATTTTGACTTTTTAAGAAATTCTTTTACGGCACAATTGAGCAAAAACCTAGCACAATTCAGCACAACTTTTGTTTTTTCGAAAAAAAATTAATGGCGGTGCCAGCATCTTGGACATGTCGTACGGTCACTGAAGTATACTGCGCGCGGACGCTGGAGATAGACCCGTGACTGGCAAAAACGGCGTTGACCACTGCGTAGTTCGTATGGTGCTACGAGTGCGTTCAGTGGTACGAACCTCTCTGGGCAGACGTTGCATGACTAGTCCAGTAGTAGACAGTAAAGAATGTATGTTCAGGTGGGTCCCTTATTTATTGGAACCAAAGGTCGTCGGTATCGCTTAGAAAGACTTACAGGATCGTTATAATTCGACTCTTTTCTTCAGTGATGCCAATGTGGGCGCTTTTTGCTACTGCGCTTGCGTTCGGGTAGCGCACTGGTTGGCTGCAGTTGGCGCGCGATTCAAAATTCGAATTAAAACCAATTCTTGTAATTGAAATGAATAATTATTGAAAAATATACAACAATGTATATAAATTGTACAACTTCTGATTTTAGACAAGAAAAAAAATTTATAAAATTTATATTTATTAAATAACACTTTATTTTCTTTGACTTCCGAAGAATAACTTGTATTTCACAAAACATTGAATTTCAGAAGAAATTTGTTGAAAAAGTAATTCAGAATAATTTTTTATAATGTTTTAAATATTTTTTATGTATTCTCATAAGAATTCATTTTAATTCCAATTTTGACCTGCACGCCAACTGTGGCCAACCAGTACGCGGCCCGAACGCAAGCGAAGTAGCAAAAGGCGCCCACATTGGCATCACTGCTTTTCTTATCCCCTTTGACAAATGAGGCTAAAAGGAGAGAAAAAGAAATATTGTTTTCGGACGATAATATTCTAAAGAATATAATCAGCAGGCGAAAACTTATTCATTCAAATTCTCTAAAAAAACCTCTGTTAGAATTCTTAGAATTATTTGAAATCTCTTGAAATCTTTAGCAATTCAATAAAATCCTTTATATCTTGTAAAATTCCTTGAAATACCAGTATAACTCAAAATCCCTTCAAGTCTTTCAAATAGCTAGAAATTGCTTGAAATTTCGTGTTACTTATTTTTCCAAAGTACTATAGAAATTCCTTCAAATATTTTGAAAATCTAAAAAATTATTTGATGTCCCTTGAAAAGTTTTAAATCTCTTAAAATCTTCGTAAATCGTGAAAATTTCATTGAAATAAGTAAAAATCATTTGAAATCCCTTGAATATTATTTAAATTAAAGTTATTAATTAAAGTTCTCTAAAAATACTGTTTAAATCTCTAGACATTTTGGAAATCTCTTGAAATATTTGAAGATTCTATAAAATCCTTTGTGAAATTCTTTGAGAAATGTTTCGCAATTTTACGAAATTACTTGAGATCCATGCAAATATTTTTGAATCTTGTGAAAAGCAATGAAATCCTTCAAAAAGCCTTGAAATCCTTGGAAGTACCTCGAAGTACGTTGAAATCCTGTTAAATTACCTGATATATTTAGAAATCTTAAAAATCATTTGAAATTCCGTGAAATTTGTATGGAATCTGGTGAAATGCCTTAGAATACGTGAAAACCCTCTAGATCAAGCGTAAAATCTTTGGATATCCTACAAAATTTATTGATCTTGTAAAATGCTTTGAAATACCGTTAAGTTTTCGGAAAACCTACAAAGTTTTTTGATATTTATTAAAATTTTTAAATCTCTTCAAATTATTTGAAATATTTCAAAAATACTTTGAAAAAAGATTCTGAGATTATACTCTTTCTTATTGAAATTTAATAAAACAAACAAAAGCTATAAAAGTGATCTTTCGGATCACCGAGTCGTAAGGTTTTTTTTTTGGTTCTCCTCAAATGGTTTCAATCATGCCATTATGTTCAATCCGGGCTGCTTATACCCTCCATTACAATGCTATTCTTTCGCTTTTCAAATAATTCTATCATTCTATCTTTACAATAACTATATAAATTTGCTTCCCGTATTATTACTTTTTATATCATGAAATTTTTTAAATCCTTGAAATGGATTTGAAGCATTGAGTGTTATGAAATGACAACCCTTTTTTCATTTTTTTTGTTATTTATTCTGCAAAAAACTGTGTCCAAAAAGCTACATTTTGTGGTTGAAAATTCAGAATATCACAATTCAAATTTGTAGATCTTTCACGGTTTGAAGTACTGGAACATTCAAAGCTTCTTCTTCCTGCCTTGCACCAACTTCTTGATCATCAACAGATAAAGCGGCGGAGGCTTTTATCATAGTGCTCTAAAAAAGGTAAATGCATATGTTTTATTATTCAATACCAATATTTTAAACTACTATTTTAAACTATCCTCAAATTAAAATATCGCCTTAATTTGAGTGAAAAATTTATGTTTTGTCAATTAAGAATTGGTTACACTGTTAAAAAAGCGGAGTTAAAGTAACACCGATTAGAACCTATAAAAGTCCCACCATATGGAGTAAAATATATTTTTCTAGAGTGACCAAAAAAATCTACTTTCGATTTTTGGTAATAGATCCCCCTTAATTAGTTGGCTTTCCGGAAGAAGTAGTTCCATTTTTTTCAAATCGGTTGACATTAACTTGTCCCTCGGCTTTAAAAATTAGCATGGGACTTTAAATTGGAGAAGCCCATTTTTCGAAAACATCGAAAAAGAAGTACTTTTTATTATCTCTGTGTAAATTAGAGTTCTGTCAATTGTGTTGTGTTATGAATACCATTTTTTGTGAAAGATGATTTTCAATTATTTAAACAATTAAGAATCATCCACTTGCGCCTTTTCATACGAAAAGTGAAGAAACATCTCAGAATTTATAACCTAACTGTTTCAGCAACCATAACTTTTTTAAACAATCTTTTCCACGTATTTGACTTTTTGCTCTAACTTTGTAGATAGTTGTGCTATTCACAAAAACAGGCATCTAAGGGGGCGGGGGAGGGGAAGGGATCTGTGAGATCTTCTACTAAGTAAGACAGAGCTGTTAAATAATTAAAAATACCATCTTTTGAAATAACTTTACATAAAACTGTCATTTTGCATTTTTTTGAATTATTTAATAGTTTCTCTACTTACTTGTGCAGCACCGATAGACATGCGTTTGAGTCTCCGCTACTATAATCACAAACATTATAAACTTTTACTTTAAACTATCCACGAATAAAAATACAATCTTCTTAAATAATTCATCAAAAGTACCCTTTTGAAAATTTCGACGTCCTAAAGTACGTAGGCAAATACGTCGCAGATTACGTTAGAAATTACGTATGATCCGACGTCGTAAAGTACGTTGGAAATTGGAATAATAAACGACGTGGTATACGACTTCGTTTCCGAAATATTTTCCTACGTTGTGAATTAGTAATATATTTTGTGTAAATATTCTGTTTATTATTAAAAAAGGACCACAGATTTCACAAATAATCTTTTTTGAAACCTGTGAACATCAAAATCAAATTCATAAACAATCACTTAGTTTTATTTTGCATAACTGGCTCGTCAATTTATTGCGATACAATTCAAGTTCAAATACAAGGTTTTCCTAAAGTTCAGTTTATCACATACTTAAAGTGTTCAAAATTTCATGTTTGTGAATTTCTTGATTATGTTTACAGTAAAAAACAACTATTTAAACAACATTTTTGTTTTAAGTAATAATGTTAACTACGTCTGAAACCAGGCCGGAAACATCATCTTAAGGGGTCATTCTATTATCTCACTTTTGAAAAATCGATTTTTTTTGCTTGCATTTTTTTACAGGTTATTCAGAAATATCATATCAAAATTTCACTCAGAAATTCGGAGTCGTTCTATACTTTTGAAAGCTTGGAGCAAAAGCGCGTAGAAAGCTGAGCGCTTGAGTAGAGCATCCGAACGGTGGCAGCGGTGGCAATTGTTTTCGATGTATATCCGGAATTTTTGCTGTTTATTTTTAAATGTGTATATGTGAAGGAAATATTGACGCTGTCAGAATTTATACGGACCAGGGATCGCTGATTAAGTGTAGGTAACTTTTTCTTACCACCTTTATGTTCCGAAAACTTTAAACGCGTTTTTCTTGAAACAACGTTTATGCGCTCTGCGCGCACGAGTTCTCAAAAAGTTTTCAAACGATTACTTTTAAATTTGCTACGCTTATTTTAAACATAAATATCTACAAAGTGACGAAGCGGTTCTTCAAATTGCTAATGACATCATAGTTAAAATAACAAAAAAGAGCTAAAAGAACACGATTTTCGGCTATGGTCATGCCAATAAAGAAAATTTCTGATTCGTGCGCGCAGTGGGCATGCCTTTTTTTAGACACTTTTTTTATTGTTAAGTAATACCCAAACTAAAAAATAATTTTATGTAAAAAAATTGTTTTTGTAAATTCTGAGGCAGCATAAATAAATGCTTGAAAATCACCTTTTTTTGCCGAGATATTAGAATGACCTCTTAATCCACGACGGAAACTACGTCCTATACTACGTCGTTTCTGACGTTGTTTACTGCGTAGTTTGAAACTTCAATAGGGTATTTCTATTATAGTAAAGTGATTTGCACTCTGCCAGAGAATTAATTAAGAAAATTTCGTAATTGGAGTCTTAATTGATAATTTTTTTACTTACTCCATCTTTGTACGCAGGTCAGGGAGCAACATTCAGAAAAGCCATTATTACATTCATCGCCATCTTTTTTTGTCCCTTTTCCTCCACATTTCTGTTCCTCAGCCCCAACGACAAGAGCCACACACACAAGAGTGAAGAAGGCAATACTTGTAATATTAATTTTAATTGACAAATGACTATACATTTTCTGCTTAGGTCGTCGCTTATATACCATGCAGAGCAGCGTATCTAGCCCCACCAAGTGAAATTTTATCAGGGGCAAAGAATTTTCTCGAAATTTAATTTTCAAAATCTTGCTAATTATGACATTTTTTCTCTTTTAATCAATAATGTAAAAAAATCGTCAATTTTGCTAAATAAAATTTGCCAAATAAATTGAAAAGTTATCTGGAAAATTGTATTTGTTGCAACTATTTTGATGCTCAATTGAGAAGCACATTACTTCTTCGAATAGGAAATATTTATTAAATGATTAAATAATTCAATTTAAGTTAATAATTGCTTCAATAACGTTACAGATTAATGACATTGTATTATTTTTCAGGAAAGTTTATAGGTCGGTTGATTAGTTTCTCTTCCAGATGTATTTTTTCATAATACACCATCATTATGCTGTGAAAGTTTTAGCAGTCATTTCATTAAAGTAAAAATATTTCTTTTTCAATATTGTAAATAGGGGATATTTCTTATTCAAATCCACTATCAGTTGATTTGTTTTGACCAAAAATAAAAAGAAGCTGAAAACAAGCAACAAACAACAGCAGTCATAGCGTTGTCACTGTCCTAATTTTTGTCAACTAAAAATAAACAGATATCGAAAACAAGTAACAAACATGAGTCAAGTTTCTTTATTTTTTGGATAAAACTAGTTTTTGTCGGTTTTACAGCGGGTTTTGCATTGCCATTGCATTAACATGGGAATAATTTTTATTTGTCTTAATTGCAATTTGATATTATTTTTAATCATCCGACCTAGCACTTACCCTTATTTTCATTTTCCAAATTATCATTCGCCCTAATTTTTATTTTTACTAATTAGCATAGGCTCTAGTTTTTTCGGGTTCGATAGCGTTTCAAAAAATTCCAAAGAATTCAAGGGATTGAAAAATAATTAAAAACATTATCAGGGCTTTTTTTTAACAAAAATGCAGAATTTTGAAAGTATTTCTCAAGATTCTCATTTGTTAATGGATTTCATAAGATTTTATTAAGAACTTCAAGGGACTTGTACTGGATTAATTAATTTTTAAAACTAGAAAAAATCATAGTCATTTTATATACCTCATGATAGAGAGCAGAAGTCTGTTTTATATGAGTTTTTTACGACGCTCTCCGGACATGCAAATATTTTCATAACTGATGAAGTTTATAGCTTATTGTTCAAAAGCGATGCAGAATTTCACTTTATACTTGTTGTGTGATGAATAATGAAAAAAATATATCAATTTAATTATTTCACATTTTTTATCAGAAGAAATTGTTGAGCTGATCACTAAAATTTTGAGTATACGCCAGGTTTTCAAGATTTTAAAAAATTTAAAGGGATTTCAGGGGATTACAAAGGATTGAAAAAAATGGAAGGAATTTTAATATTTTAATCTAAGTAATTATCACTGTCTATCTGAATGCAATTGTAAAAAATATATGCGCAAAAACTAAAAATAAAAGTTGTATACGAGATTTTTCTAAGTTAATTTTATATACAATATTGCATAGAAGTTTACTTAGAACTTAGACTTCAATTGGATTCTTGCATATTGAAGTTGATTGTGATCTTTTGGTATAATAAAAACATATCAGTCCAGAGTAAAAAAACTCTATATGGTGGGACCTTTATAGGGTCTGATCAGAGGTACTTAAAGTAGCTTTTTGTTACAGTATAATCAATTCTTGATTGAAAAAATATAATTTATTTGACTAAATTAGAGACTTTATTTTGATTCGAGGGTTTTTTCAAATAATTGTTTAAAATATTGGTATTGAATAATTAAACATATACATTTACCAGGTTTAGAGTACTACTAAAATAATATATTAGTCCAGTCATCTGGTCGGAAAAATGGTGCTAATCCGGTGACTTTTGGAGGATTCATTTTTTTTATCTCAAATACTTCATTCGGGGGTGCATCATAAGGGGTCAGGTTCTGTCAACAGAATTTTGTCCCGGGACATGGAAATTTTTTTGGTAAAAGGTCCAAAATATCACATGTCAGTGGATTGTTGCTTTCATGTGCATTTTAAGGATAAAAGTGATCCTACCAAAATCAAAGTAGGTAAGATTCTACGTAAAATTAGAGAAAAAAGTTGTTCTACCACCAATAGTCTAGGAGTTACGGCGTTTCAAAGACCCCGGTTTTTTTCAATTTTTTGCTAAAAAATCACATGGTTTTTTTTATTTCTCTGTAGCTTGGATCCTGATCTTCAGATCTGAAAATGGTCAACAGATTAATTAAAGTAGACATAAATATCTGTAATTCAAAAAAAAAATCATTGTTCTAACTACAACACATCGCGAGTTAGCACATGCCGAAGGTGACCCATTTCGACCTGAATTTACTTTTTTGTAAATAGCTCATTTCGGGGTTGTCACAAAAGAAAGTTCCCAGAGAATGAAGACAAGAGGACTAAATTCTGCTTAATTAAAAAAAAAGGATTTTCGTACCCCCAAGGTCACAAGTTACGTACTTCCAAATATACCGGTTTTTTGTGCTTTTTTAACCGAAAACCCGAAAGTCGTTTTTTTTGTTTGGAAATCACTCGTTTCATGGATGTCAGACGAGAAAGTTCTGAGGACGTAAATGAAAGAGGACTTGATTCTGCGTAAGTTCTCAAAAAAAAAAAAAAAAATTTCCTACCCCTAATAGGTCACGAATCCTTGCAAATTGTACCCTTAATCAGTTCGGTGACTAAATCGCACCGCATCATTTTCTTCATTTTCATCATTTTCTTAACATATATGTTTTTAACTCAAGTAATAGTGATCAGTTAATTACTTAATTATCAAATTAATAATAATCAATCACTTCCAATTATTAAATAAGTTATTGTTTAAATAAATAAATTTCCATCACCCATCAAATATGCATTTTTTGGCATTTTTCACTCAAATTTCTATTAGGGACGCTTATTATAGATCAAAAATGAATATTTAATCATTTTAATTCAATAAATAAATAATTGTTTAAATAAATTTTCATCACCCATCAAGTGTTCATTTTTGGCAAGTAGAAATTATTATTAATAATGCATTAAAAATGTAAAACAAGTATTTCAACTAGTGGATTGGTATTTTACTAATTATAATAAACCTCCACTGACAGAAATCGCAGTAAAAAATGCGAAGAACTGCACATTTTATGGATGATGAAAATTTATTTATTTAACCAATTATTTATTAATAGATTAAAAATGAATAAACATTCATTTTTGATGTATAATAAGCGTCCCTTATAGAAACTGCAGTAGAAAATGCCGAAAAAATGCATATTTGATGAGTGATAGAAATTTATTTATTTAAACAATCAATTATTTATTAATTGAAAGTGGTTGATTAATATTAATTTGATAATTAAGTAATTAACTCATCACTATTACTTGAGTTTAAAACATGTATGTTGAGAAAATGGTTGTAGTTTTGTTCCGCGGTGCGATTTAGTCGCCGAAACACGACTTTCGGTTTTTTTTGGTTAAAAAAGCACAAAAACCCGGTATATTTGAAAGGTCATTACTCGTGACCTGTTGGGGATATGAACATCTTTTTTTTTTTAAATTACGCAGAATTTAGTCCTCTTGTATTCATTCTCTGGGAACTTTCTTTTGTGACAACCCTGAAATGAGCTATTTATAAAAAACTGAACTCTTCGGCAGGTGCTAACTCGCGATCTATTGTAGTTAGAAGAATGATTTTTTGTTGGAATTACAGATATTTATGTCTACTTTAATTAATCTGTTGACCGTTTTTAGATCTGACGATCAGGACCCGTGCTACAGAGAAAAAAAAAACATGTAATTTTTGGCTAAAAATTGAAAAAAAATCGGGGTTCTTTGAAACGCCGTAACTCCTAGACAATTGTTGTTGAAACAACTTTTTTTTTTTTTGGTTTTAGGTAGAATTTTACGTACTTTAATTTTGGTAAGAACACTTTTATCCCTAAGATGCACAGGAAAGCAACAATCCACTGATATGTGATATCCTGCACCTTTTATCAAACAAACTTTCGTGTTCCAGGACAAAATTCTGTTCACAGAACCTTAACCCTTATTATGCACCCCTAAATGAAGTATTCAAGAGAAAAAAAATGACTCCTCCAAAAATTACCGGATAAAAGTACCAGATGACTGGACTATCTGTGGTGATGATTAACTTAGTGCTGTGCAGGGTGAAGCATTTCAATTTTTACCAGATCTTCAAATCTTGAAAAATCTACAAATTTAAAGTACAATTTTCTGAATTTTCAATAAAATAATGTAGCTTTCCAGACAGAGTTCTGTGCAGAATAAATTATTTTAAAAAAATAGATGAATCATAGTCATTTTATAACTCTCAGTGCTTTAAATATATATCAGGAATTGAAAAAATTTCATGATATAATGAGTGACAAAACTGGATAAAAATGTATAAAGTTTAACAAAAAAAAAGATATCAACAAGAGTAATACAAATTAGTTGAAATTGATTGCATTTTTGAAAAAGCTGATTGAAAATAATGAAATCATTCAAATCTTGTAAACTGATAAAAAAAAATCTTACGTCTTGGTGATAACAAAGAAGTTCATACAAACTGTTTTTAAATAAGTTAATTTTATCGGTTTAGGTTTTATATTAAAAAATTGAACTTTTTGAAAATTCACAAAGATTTCCCTATGTTCCAAAATATTATGGCTCATTTTTTGCGTAGGGAATCTTTTTGTGTCAACGCATGTAAAGACAGGTACTGAAACTGATAAAAAAAATGATAAAAGTAGTCACAGACAGAAAATTATATTTACTCAAATGAAAATACACTGGAACCTTCCTATACCCCCGGTCTGGGGCATGACCTACAAAAATAACATTGCCTACCAAAACCTTGGTCGCCTCAGTAGTAAATAGTAATTCTTAAAAATGGAATGTATTTTGAAAATCAAAATAGTTACGCTATACATACTTGTACTTGTTCTTCTAATAATATTTACATTTCAGTATCTAGAAATATGTACAAAATGGAAAATTTATAATTTATAAATTTAGGTGAGAAAACCCCATAAATACATCTTCCAGACTAATAGTTGAAATGTACTTAAAAAAGAAAAATCGAAATGCCTAAAGTTTCAAAATTTTTACGCAATTTGATTACGTTTTTATTAATCTTCAGAAAAAATGTATTACCTTTTATCACAGATTAAAGAGTAGTTTCACTACAGAAATATAATATACAAATCTTTCTACATATCTACCTAAAATGTTTTTTCTCTTTTTCTAGAGACATGAAACTATTAAACATAAACTATTATATATCTTTAAATTTTAAATTTCTTTAAAAATTCTAAATACCTCTCAAACTTACGCGAATTCTTTATGAGATTTTGTTATCTCGCAAAATTAAGAAAGTTCGCTATAAAATCTTTTACATTCTTCTTCGATATTTTATGAAATAATTTGAACTGTTTTACAACCTTTTTTAATGTTCTCTTAAAATCCATTTTTCAAAATAAAAAGTCATTTGAAATTTTCTCAGGAGTCTTGAGAACAAATTTTTATTCTCTTAAAACATTTCAAAATTCTTAAAAATCTTCATTTTTCAAAATCTTCCAAAATCGACATTTAAATTTTTTGTTTGAAATATTCTCGAAATTTACATTATTCTGGATTATTTTTAAATTTTCGAAAACTTCCAAATATCTTTTGAAAAAATTCAAAGTTTTCGTAACATTATTTATAAGTCCTGCCAAATGAAAAAAAAATGGTATCGGTAATTTTTTGGTTACCGGTACTGAAAATTTTTCTCATATGAAAAAGTTAAAAATTATGGTGTAGTAGCAAAAATTTAAGAAGGTAATTATTTCCCAATATTAAAAAAACATTGACAATTAAAATTTTATTTTTTTATAATTGTTTTTGGGAAAACTATAAATGATTAAGGCATTAATTTAAAAGAAATATGTATGTATCTGTATAAGAGAGATGTGTTCCAGATACAATTATCTTCTTTAAACATGGTAAGTATGTTATCTTATGATGTATGTTAATGCCGAATAATGCTATCTTGACCTACTTACAAGAAAGTAGAAATTTTTTTTGACAAAAAGTAATTTTTTTCCTTAAGTGACAAATTTTTTTCACTAATTTTGAATTGTTTGTATAATTATTATTTGTTTTAATAATTTTTCCTGGAGATCGTAAATGTTATTATTTTTTGTGATAAATGGTAAATTTTATGAATGTTAGTAGTATAATTTCTTGTTTAACATATTTTGCAATTATTTGAACAATTTTCATCTGTTTGAATGATTTTTCGCCAGTAAATCTTAAAAGATTACTATTTTCTGTAATTAATGACGCATGTAATGAATGTTAAGAGTTATATTTTTTGCGAAAGACAATTTGATATTAAGTGACAATTTTGAATAAATTTTCTTAATCTATCAGAAAAATAATTTTTCTATTTATTTATTTTTTATTTTTAAAATGTTGAAAAGTATATAATTTATTAAATTTTGATATAAATGAAAAATGCCATCAGGATTAATTAAAATTTTTTAATTTTGAAAATGCTCTAAATTTTGTCATTTTGGTTGGAAATCCGAATTCAGCATAAATTTTATGTAAGACTATTTTTTTTACATTTTCTGGGCAAAATGAAAGGGATCTTCAAATGTGAAAATTGTACTTATTTTTTGTATTTTCTTGAAAGCTGAGTTTTCCCCATTTAAGTCTAAATCGACAATTTGGCCAAATAAAATTTGCAAAATAATTTAAAAAACTAGCTGGAAAGTTGTACTTGTTATTACTATTTTGATGATCATTTCAGAAGTACTTTACAACTTCAAATAGGAAATATTTATTAATTGATTAAATACTTTAATCTAAATTAATAATTTCTTCAATAAGATTACAGATTTTATTACAGACATTGTATTACTTTTCAGAAAAATGTATGGGTCGATTGATTCGTTTCTCTTCCAGGTGTATTTTTCTGAATTCACCAACATGAAGTTGTGGAAGTTTTAGCAATTATTTTAATAAAGGAAGTATTTTTTATTTTTTAATATTGTATATAGGAGTCTGTTTTTAAATTTAAATTTACTATAAAATTAATAGAGGTGAGCTGATTTCTTTTGAATAAAAATAAAAATAAGTTGAAAACAAGGGACAAGCAACAGCAGTTAAATTTGTTTGTTTTCTGATCAAGCTTGTCCTTATCGGTTTTTAGAGCGGGATTTGCATATCTTTAATTGTGTTGTTACTGGCCTAATTTGTGTCTACTATAAAAAACAGAAGTCTGAAACAAGTGTCAAACAAAATGAGTCAAGTTTATTTTTTTTCTGATAAAGCTTGTCCTTCTCGTTTTTTACAGCGTACCTTGCATTGTCATTGCGTTATAATGGAAATAATTTTCATTTTTCTTAATTGCAAAGGAGTCACAGTCAGAAAATTATATTCACTCAAATGCAAATACATTGAAACCTTTGTTTAGTGACGGTCTGGTGGCATTTTCTACAAAACTCATCTTGCCTACAATAACCTTTGAAGATTTCGAAAAATAATTATGAAGCTATTTAGAGTTCAAAATGTTTTAAGATGAAATTTTTGTTTTGAAGATTTCTAGGAAATTTTGAACTGGTTCTTAATTTAAAAAATAATAATCTAAAAAGTTATTAAAAAATGTCCAAATATTTCTAAAATTGTCTAAAAATACTCTGAAAGATTTAAAGGTAATTTTTTTCGTCTAATTTAAAATAAAATTTAGGAACAATTCGAATAATTTTAAAAGACATTTAAAAGTCTTAGATGTTTAGAAACAATTCAAAAATAATTTTATATTTTCAAAGATCAAAAAAAATGTTGATCAACATGTGGATTATAAAGATTTTGAAATAAAAATGGGAAAAATGGTTGATATTTCAACCAGCAAAAATATTTTTATTTTAAATCAGAAACAGTTAAATTGAACGAAATAATACGAATTTTCAACGAAAGACTTGAGTTCTCAACTAAAACAGATATAATTAACCATACATTGGACTTTTTAAAGAAAAAATTGATTTTAGACCAAAAAAGACGAATTATCAACAAAATAAATATATTTTCAACAAAATAGTTGAATTTTTAACCAAGATCGATTAATTATATACAAAAAACAATTCAAATTTTTAACACAACACATACATTTTTGACCAAGAGCATTATTCTTCTAACAAAAAAGTCGAATTATTAACCAAATTATTTAATTTTCTACTGAAAAAGGTAAAGTTTCAACCATAAATGGAATAGTTAAATTTTCAGTCCACAATTGAATTTTCAACCAGGAGAATAAACGAATTATGAATAAAATAATTAAATTTTCAACTAAATAAATGAATTTTCAACTAAAATGATAAATCTTCAACTAAAAAAATAAATGTTTAACAAAGTACTTCAAATTTTGATTAAATAGTTGAGTTTGTACCAAATTTTTCCATTTTCGAGCCGAAAATATGAATTTTCTACGAAACAGTTGAATTTTGAACCCAAAAATGTGAATCTTCAATAAAAAATATAATTTGTAACCAAGACAGAATAATTTTTAACCAGAAAGTTGCAGTCTTAACCGGAAAAAAGAAATTTGTATAAAAATATTAATTTTTCAACACTAGAAGAAAAAGAAATTTCAGTGAATTTGTTGAATTTTCAAGTCAAACAAACAAATTTTCAACCAAATAGTTAAATTTTCAACCAAAAGATCTGCTCCTAATTTTTTGTTTATAACTGCTAGCTTCCCCATGCTAGTACATATTATAACCAAAAAGATTATTTTTTTATTAATAAACAACAGTTTAATTTATCCGAAAAGACGATTTTTTAATAAAACAGTAAAATCCTCAACCAACAAGTTGACTTGTTGATTTGCCAAGACAAAAAGATAAATTTTGAACCAAAAAATATAAACTTTCAACAAAAAAGGTAATTTTAAAGTAACTATTTAAAGTTTTAACCAAAGAGATGAAATTTAAATCAAATCGCAACCAAATATTAGAATTTTAATACCCAAAAGACGAATTTTCAACCCGCAAATATAAATTTCCAATAAACAATTCAATTTTTAAATAAATAGTTTAATTCGATTACAAATTTCATTAATTTCAGATAGGGTTCCATAAAAGTATGAGAAATTTCATCAAAAATTTTTCGTTACTTTTTTGACGAAGTAACTTTGTACCCCAGTTCATCGTCTAAGACTTAAAAATTTCACAAAAAATACAAAAATACGAAAGTCTGCAATTTTCTTTTTTTGGTCAATCTTTTTACACCGAATGAAATGATGTTGTGAATAAAAATTGCAGACTTTCGAATTGTTATATTTTTTATGAATGTTTTGTATGTTAGGGGATGATACGGGGTGTGTTCCACATTAATCAACACGTGGTGCCACTTATGCGGGCGTTAATATTTACTAGACTATTATGTGCGCGCGCAAGCGCGTGCTAACTTTTGTATTCATTTTTCTCATTTACTCAATTTTCGAATAACTATTAATTTGCTCAAATTTCTTAACCAATAAAATTCTTGCTGAAATTATATTCTCAAAGTATGTATTTAGTGAATCCATGTAACATAGAATTTACTATTGATAATAGTAAATGGCGAGATATCATTTGAAGATTTCAAGTGCACGTTATGTAATGTAATATTTTGAAAAAAAAACATAATTTTTGTACAATGACATTAGTGGGTACTTTCACGGCCATTCTTTTAAAATGTAAGCATCAATATATATCGCTAAATCATTAAAAAATTAAGACCTATAATTTAAAAAAATCATATTCTGATACGATTCTCATCTCAGTTCTCAATATAAAAATCATTGAACGTGAATTTGCACTGTAATGTTTAAATAAATTTTTATAGAAAAAGAAGAGCGCGTGAAAATACATTGTTAAATAATTAAAACATATGTGCATTGCACATGTCATTTTGAAAATTGAATTCAAATCCTCATTTCACGGCCATATTTGTAAATCTATGAATCAAGAAACATCGGTAAATCATTAAAACATTATCTTATACATGCCTCTCTTTTTTGTAGTTATATCAGCGATATATTAAGTCCCACTACTCCATGCCTGAGGGAATTGAATTGAAAAAATTCCAACTTCCATAAATTAAAGCTTGGAATTTCCTCTTTAAAATGAGACTAAGAACATAATGAAATATTCACTTGTTCTCGACTTATAATAAAAAATGTGGAAACATGTCCAATTCAAAAATCAGTTCGCCGAGTGGCAGTAGAATGTCGAATGTTCCTAATCTCATTTTAAAGATGATATTTCCAACTTTAATTCAGACAACCTTCCATTTTTTTCCATTTCCTTCTCTGAAGCGTGCAAAAACTTGAATTTGATAATCGGTGATTGGTCACAAATATGTAAAATAATTATATGATTGAGTATTTGAGCCAGAAGACACAATCATGCTAGGATAGGTGCAAATGTCATGAAGGTTAGCATAGTTAGTACATCCTTACATGGGAATGCATACGACTTTTTTGACAAAATAGTCTAAATGTAAAAGTAAGTTATACATGTATAATAAGTAATATTTTTCAAGAGTAATATGTGTATCAGTTTGGCGAAATTAAATGAAGTGTCCAAGCTTTTAAGTCATAGTGCCCGATTCTGATCAAATCGATCCGATACACCAACCTGAAATATTGGTATATCTTATTTTATTTTAAAATATGTACCAACTATATGCTAACCTTCCTGACATTTCCACCTATCCTATCATAACCATGACGTCATGCCAGAATACTCAATTGTAATAGAGGTATGAAACATAAATAAACTTTGATTGTACAGATCATACCTAATATTAAATGATATAATATTAATGTCAGTAATCAATTCCTGTTACCACAAAAAAGAGAAATTAAAATTCAATAATTTTGTTGTTCAATATTGTGAAAAAATTAATGTGTTTCCAACGTAAAAATTAATGAACAAATATTTTCATTAAAACATCCAAATAAATTTTACTGTATATTTTTACGAAAATTATAATTATAATTAACGTTTTAAATAATTTCAGAAGAAATTAAAACATATTTACATATAATTGTGAGAATGGAGTTGATGTTTTCATTACAAAATAGTACAAACATTTAAAAAAATTATATAGTTGCAACAGAGATATGTTAAATATAAATAAACATTCATTTTACGAATTATGGCCAATATTCAACTACATAACCTTGAAAGAAATAATAAAATTCATGTCCCTAATATAAAAAAATTATTATTCAATCTTTATGTAATTTAATATTGTAAAAACACTAATCAGCTAATAATTCATTCATCAGTTTCCAACATAAAAAGCAATAAAAAATTATTCCCATTGAAACATTCAAATAATGATCATTTTATATTTTCCAAAAATTTCTTATTGTTATTAACCTTTTAAACAAATTTAATAAAAAATGAAAACCTAATTTTGAAAATCGAATTTAGATACTCATTTCACAACATCACAAAAAGTCACAAAAATTAAATAATTGGAACAGAGGTAAATAAATATGATAAATAAACTTTTATCAGATAAATTATACCCAATGTTTAATTACATAACCCTAAAGTAAATAATCAATTTATGCTAGTTAATATTAAAAAATTAAAATTCAATCTTTATGTTATTTAATATTGTGCAAAAAATTAAGCAGCTAATAAATAATTAATGAGTACAGAACATGAAAAGCATTAAATCATTGTGTTTATCGAAACATTCAAATAATGTTGATTTTATATTTTTCTGAAAAATTTTAGTCATC
>CAKNWT010327292.1:0-14068 GCA_932066315.1 Andricus coriarius | reverse complement strand
TTTTTCAAAACATCTAAATATTTTTTTTAACTGATTTGAATATTTCTTAAATATTACCAAAATTTACAATATTAAGCAAATTTTCTTGAAATCTTCCAGATTGTTTTTTGACAATTTTGGAAATCTTTTGTAATCTTTCGAAATATTTTCATAAAATTAATTTTTCAAAATAAAAAATAATCTTTAATTTCCCTAGAAATCTTGAAAAACCTTTTTTTTGTAATCTTTCACAATTATTCTTAAAAAGCTTGTTATTGGTGCATATTGTTATGGATAAAATACGTATTTTATATGGATATGTATATATCTATTATAGACAACTTTTGATGGCAGCTTTCTAATTTCAACATAATAATAATAATACTTTATACATAAAAAATCTATTAAAAGATAAATATTTTATTTTATTATTTTAAATTCAATATATAATTTTCAATTACATTTATTTATCTTTTGGTTCTAACGGTTCTAACCTCTAATACATATCAGAGGTTAGAAGTGACATATGCCACTTTGTTTTCGTAAAGGTTCAGCTGAAAAATCTTGCTATTTCGTTTACAAAATGTGTTCATATGTTATTTCATCAATTTGAAAGTCTATAATATTATATCACTTTCCCGGAAATTAATAATCACTTAATTATGTCCCATTCTAACGTTTTTGTACGAGTATTGATACTGTATATTCCGAAACGCTGCATGTTTTGAGGTTAATCTGTCATTGAAGGTTATTTTTTCAAACATCACTTTGTTACAACCATGTGATTACTCTGGCGGGATAATGTTACCTGCTTCGCTTGTAACATGTTACTGCTTTGAGTGGGAAATATATTGTCACTGGGTGACCATCAGGGAAGTCACTAGTGATTGGTTTTCTGAATCTTGTTACACGCATGTGACTACTCCAGCTGGTAACTGTGTTAGCTGGGTATCTATATCAGAATCATTGCAGATATACTTCAGGGAAATCAATATTTAGTTCAAGACTTAAGACAATTTTTATGAACAATTATTTTCATACAGTATTCAACCGCAACAAAAAACTTTATCTTTTGTGTTTTTTGAGTTCAAAATTCAACTATATGGTTAAGAATTCATATATTTTGTTGAAAACGCAATATTTTCACATAAAACGTGAGGGATTCGAAGTTGTTTAGATTGAATGTAATAAATCACCCATAATAATTTTATCTAAATATGAACTGTACTTTAAGAATAAGAAGATAAAATAAAAATTTGTTTGAATTAGTAATAAATTTCATATACTTTTGTGCCGAATTCAAGAAATAATTATCTGAATCTGATTTGAAGGTTCTATGTGTAATAAATCTTGCAGATATGGAAAATTGTACAATCTGAAATAAACAACCTTTGTCATTCCATTTAGTATTCATAAGTGAATTCATTCCAGAAATTTCTTGGTTAATGTTCATCGAAATCTTCATAAATTAGTTTTAAATTCTCTCTCGCTGCGTATCTATCTTGCAGAAATGAAGATAATTTTATTCCTTACCTGCATAGGTTTCATGGTTCTAGCCCGTAAGTGTGATATTTTATACGCAATATTAACATTCAAACAGCGTCTATTATCTCGAAATTTTCCGTATTAATATTATTATTACTGATAACCTGAGTTTTATTTTTATTTTGCACTTTAAATAGGATCAGACATGACAAATGTTTGATTCCGTAAAATTAATCCCAGAGGGAAAATTTCGTAATACGTAGATATTAGAAGTGCTTATAAAATGATAAAGGGTATTTTCTTTAGATTTTTAGTCGCTGCAACCAATCCGAAATCTTTGTATAAAGTCATATATATCCGTAGGATTAACTTTGCTGACTTTTCAAGCAAAGTCATTGTTTTCAAAACTTGAGTTCAACACACTGAAAAATCTATTAAAGTGTTCCTAAAAATTTGGAAAACTCATGAAAATTCTAATAATTGCTTAGTGAAAATATATGAATTCTTTCGGGATACATATGGTATATTTTAATTAAAAGAATATGGCGGAAATACGAGGCGTGAAAAATACAAGAGTTTGATAAAAAAACGTGATTGTGTTAGATTTCCCAGTTTATTAAAACGATAAGAATGTAATATTGTGAAACTTGCAAATACAAGAAGGCAGTGCGCACTTACACAAATAAATTACCTAAAAAAACGTGGAAATTTCAAATTAAAAAAAAAAAAAAAAATGTTATGTCACTTTTAACGATACAACTATTTTACTAATGTTTTCAAAAATGACCCTATTGGTACTATTTTCACAAATTGCTCGCTACTGCAACCATTTTTTTTCATTTTTCTTTTAAACACATTTCCAAAGTTTTTAGCTTATTGTTTAAAATAACATATCCGCCATCTCCTAAATCGAGATTTCATGAGCAAGAGTAGGGAGGGGGAGGGGGGGATTTACACGGGGAAAAGGGTTAGGATCCGTATTCCAGTCGTTTCGTTAAATGGAGGAATGAGGGAGGAAATAAAATAAGTGTACAAGCAAATTAAGAACGGGTTGAAATAAAATGCAACGAGTTTATTCAGTATTCATATAAGGAGTTCTTATAACGACCTCATTGAACGAGAGAGATAAATATTAAAGCAAAGCGGATTTCCAGCTTTGGGATTTGGTACAATCTAACAGCGGATAACCAGTCGTTAGAGGTGGAGACAAGAGCGGATGTCCAGTCCTGGGAGGGACAAGAGGTAACAGCGGATGCCCAGCCGTTAGATTTGTATGCGAGAGCGGATTACCAGCTTGGGGTAAAAAAGCTAATAGCAGATGACGAACCGTTAATCTTTAAATCAGAGCGGGTTTTCAGCGCTCTCTGTTTCAGTGCGGGATCTTCCGTCAAAGAATAATATATTTGCTTCCGTCCGTGTTTTTCCGCATTCGTCGGCTGCTAGACTAGAGCATGCTGGCTGTGTTGACTAATTGACTGCGCTGATACCGCCATGTTAAGTATTAGCAGTCGCAGGAGTTTTAAAGGCGGGAGGCACATCCTCGCTTCACCCACGCTGTACCATGACAAATTTTTGCGCCCTCGACTACCTAGTGACATGTTAGCACAGCCCGTCCATTTTTCGTCGTCCTTCAAAAGAACGGTTCCATACATTCAGGTGCATTTGAGAAACATATTTGCCTTGAGAACTCCGTCCGTGTATCTCGTCGATTTTCCATAAAACATACAAATATAATCCCAAAAGAATAACTAACAGAAAAGAATGCTTAACTCGTCCCAAAAGAATTTGATCTTCTCGATTAATTAATTTTTTACTTTATTATTTCAACAATAAAGCCAGAATACTGGGTTGAAACCCGACAATAGGAGCGATGCCTTAATCTATTTACATCTAGTCAGACCTCATATTTTCCGACGGGCATTCGTGAAAAGGAGAGGAGCTGCTTACAATTAAAAGCAACATACAGCATAGAAGTATTTTGCACTATAAAAACAGCAACATTGCAATTCATAAGATAGAAAGAGAAACAAAAGAAAACAAAATAAAAGTTTACATAGATTTATCAGTAATTCACCTGAAGGATTTTACTAACTGAAAGAATTTTAAAAGTCTTACCCTAATTTACGCCTCCGCGGTGGGTTACGATTTCCATGGGACTCGATCCTCAACAGAGTTGTCGCCATCTCCCTTTTCTTCCTCATCAGAGGATGGTCCTGAGCATGGTTGTCCAAATGTCCACCATCACTAGCTGCAGCTTCAGGATATGGATGAGCCGATCTTCACAAAGTGCTTGGGTGGAGCCCTTCAGGACCAGAGGTGCCGATCACTACAAGAGTTACTGCTCGCTGTCCCTTCCGGTCGAAAGATGTAGCGATTGGTTTGCTGGTGAAAGACAAGGATGGGCCGTTGTGCCAGCATAATTGGTTGCTGGCAAGAGACAGGGCTGAACCGTAGTTCCAGCTGGCAAGAGATAAGGTTGGGCTGTTGTCTCAGCATACTTGTCGAAGGTGTGTTGCTTGCAAGTTGTGTTGATTGAAGGTATGTGTATAGAAGTGTGTGTGTGTGTATGTATGCAGTTGGGTGCACTTGTCCAGCACCATTCGTTGTCGTATTCACAGCGGATGTTTTAATCCCTGGTGCTGATGGTTCTTGAAGGGGTGGTTGTTCACCATATCCTTCTCCACCCTACCGGGAATGTAGCCGATTTCTAGGTAAGATTTTCGAGGAGAACATCATCAAGAATTGTCCCCTTTCTAGATGATACTAGACGAATGCTAGACTCCAAAGGGTCGCAGGTTAAACTTACTAGACACCACTAGATGAACCCTAGATGAACCCTAGACAAGGCGACCGCCATAAAATTGTCCTAGATTATCTAAAAATAATCTAGATTTCCGGTAGGGCACCCTCGTCCGAGGAAGGTGCTGAGCGTAGTTGATATCTGCAACTTCATTTAAGGGTGTTATGAGGAACTTGGTTGTCATTGACTTTATGTATATGTGTTCATATGTGCTAGGGCGCACTTGTCTCGCTGTATCCATAGCGGATGTTTCCATCCTTGGTGCTGCTGGGTTTTGAAGGAGTGGTTGTTCACCATCTCCTTTCTCTTCGTTTCCAGAGGAAGAAGCTGACCGTGGTTGTTCACCATCACTAGGTGCAGCTTCACTTGATGGCTGCTATGATAGATGTGACTGTTTGTCTTCCGTAAAATTGTTTGTGTGTATATGCATAAGTGTATGTGTATGTAAGAGTGTGTGTGTTTGTTGTCGGGCGCACTTGTCCAGCGTCATCCGTTGTCGAATTCATAGCTAATGTTTCCACCTTGTTGCTGATGGGTTTTCTTCCTCTCCTGAAGAGGACACTGAGTTTGTTTGTCCACCGTCACTAGTTCTAGCTTTGTTTGATGGATGTAGTGATGGCCGTGTATGTTCATCATTGAATTTAAAATTGTGTCTATGGGTGTGTATATGTAGGTGTGTGCGTCAGGATGTGCAGTTAGCTGCGAGAACTACGCTGCCTCGCGAAAGAAATATTTTCTTATTCTTGGTAGTTGTGTTGTTTTTTTTGAGTGCCTCCGGCTTTTTATAGCCATTTCCGGATGTCGCATTATTTTCGGCTACATTCCGATTTTTTTTGGTTGGCGGTGAATATGGTCTTCTCCTGAGGTGGCTTTCTTTTTAGAGAGTGTGAAACCATGTCTTTTTATTATATGCCCGTTAGCCACGAGTTTGTGATATTCATCACAGGAAAAATACTCTTCAAGACCTAAAATTTAATATTAGTATTTTTTCGGTAGCGAAATTATTGCAGCCAATTTCAAATTGTTTTATTAATAAATAAAATTTGATTGTATTTCGCGAGTGCTAACTTATTTTCAACTATTTTTAAGCATTCACGTTTTGCCCCCTTCACTCAAAGTTCGCATTTTTCTAAATACCACTTTTTTTTACTCAAAACATAATTTTAGTATTTCTTCCGAAAGCGATGCAAGATATCACAAAAGAGTTACAGGAATTTTTTTAGAACTTTTCTATATATGCAAATGTTGATCTTAAAATAATTTTTTATCTTCCTGTGTTTAGAAAATATTTTTACTTGAAGTATTAGGAATTAAAGGCATTTTAAATAGTTTTATAAAGTACCCACATTAATTTGATTTAAAGTATTCTATTCCTCTACAATCGTAAATTTAAAACATTATAGGCCGTGTTTGTCCTTTTACAACTGAAAGAGCATCATTATTTGATTCAACATCATCATAAAGAGTATTATTTCTATACTGAGGACAAACATTTTTAAGAATGTGTTGACCATTTTTAAATCAATTTAGTTGATTACACAATGTTTCAGTAAAATTTGTTTCATATGAATCATAAGCAGTATCATTGAAATAAATATTACATATATATATATTATATATATTAAATATTAAAACTAATTTGAATATGGTTGCCACGACACTTATAAAATGTTTCATGGTTGAATATCTCATAAAGAAGTATCTAAGTTTAAAAGAAGCGTGAATGTCAACACTTGATGACACACATTTATCTGTTTATCCTATCTCATCAGCGGAGAAGAAAACACATACGAAATAATAGCACACGTTAAATTTGGGAATATTTTTATCATTCAGTATGAAACACGGCATGCAAACAAATTTTCGTTTTCGACGAATAATTTTATTTAATAATGCGAGAAGGCCACTTGTCAATTGGTCACGATTACATTTCAGATTACTTTTTAATACGTGAAATAATAATAATCTCCTTCTTCTTATTATTATAAGAAGAAATTAATTTTTTTAGACCACTTGGAAGATGTTCCATTCATTCGATTTTTTCGGGGATGGTTCAAACTGAAGGACTTGATCATACGATAATGAATGATAATGAATCAAAGATTAAAAATGAGGAAAATGATAAAATTTCACTTTTTAGACCACTATGCTGAAATCTTTTAGCAGTAGTTACTAAATACAATAAATGAGGGATTTTCGTTTTTTACGCTACTATGCTAGAAAGTTTACTTTCATTCTGATATTTTTCATGAATGGTTCAAACTGAACGTCTTGAGATATATATGCGCATTATAAAATGCTTTTTTAGATAACTATATGTTGGAAGATTTTCTTTTTTTTCGAAAGATTGAAATATCTTTAGGTACTAATTGGTTTTCTAAGAATGCTCTTAAATGTTTAGAAAAGTTGACATAATTAAAAACATTTGATCAAGAGCATATGTGCAAAAGAAACAAGTAACCCATATTAATTAAATATGTGAAAAATTGAAAAAAAGCATTTTGTCGCCTCTACCGATAAAATAACATAAAATCAGTAAAACTAATAAATTTTTCTAACAACTTTAATTTGTTTCAACATTTAAGAGTACTTTTACAAAATAAAGTATTTATCATGCAGAAAATTCATGTATTTTGTTGAAAATTCGTCTTTTCGAAAATAAAATAGCTTAAAATTGGTAACGTCCTTTATAAATGACCCCTAAGTCCCACATATTGAGGTAAAGCGGCCCACGCTTTAAGGGGTGATAATCTAGGATACAAGGACAGATAGAGATAACAAATTTGAAGTATAAATAGTTTATTTAAGTTTCTTCTTGCCCTTTATTGTAAAAAATTATATAAAAAACGACCCGCTTAGCCCCATTTTACGAAACCTTCTTACAGACTGACATTCTTCCAGTGTATAAAAAATTGATCAATCTTTTTTTCCCTGATAAACTAGGTGCAATGCGAAGTGGAAATAGAAGTCCTCAATCACCAGAAATTACTGTTTCGACAGGAAGCCTCATTGCTGTAATGATTCAAGGTGCCAGACGTATTGAAGCTGGAAAGATTCGTGTGCATGATGGACCACCCTTGGTATCAGATCGCGTGTACGTAAATCTGGCTCCTATGCATGGAATTACCAACCGCGAATTCGCTGGAAATCTTCATCCTGTCAATGGTGTCGAATTTGATCATAATAAACCATCCGAGTGTTTCATAAGAGAGGACCCATATGTTTATCGTGCAACTCTAACAACTGATTTTTCGACAATAGAATATGATGAATCAAGTAGTAGTATCGTCGAGGTACGCGCTCGAGATCCACAAATGGAAAATGAATATTTCATCTTCAGGGGATTGTTAAAACTTTCGCCTAGAAACACTCCTATTCCTGAATGGGCCAGGAGTATTCTTTTCAGGTGAAAATTCATCATTTTGGTTGAAAATAAAACTACCTGATTGAAAGTGAAACCCTTTTGATAAAAATTAATTTTTTTGGTTTACAATTAATCAATTCCAGTTGAAGATTCATCATTCACCCAGAAAAAAATTTTTATTCATTCAACAAAATCGTCTTGTTGGCCGCATTTGGTTGATTCCAGAAAATATTTTAGTTGAATGAACAAAATTTTCGTTCAGTTGACCAAATTCGTTTGCTTCAAAAAATAAAAGTTTTTGGTTGAATCGTTTTGTTGAATTTAAAAAATATTTTATTGATTGAACAACATTTTTTGGTTGGATCTGACAAATAACCTAAGAGAGCATTTTACTAGAATCAAGCAAAAGATTTGGTTGATTTAACCAAAATATTTGGTTTCAAGCATCTTAAAAGTGATGGACGCTTGCGAACTTAGTACGATCGCTTATTCCAGCATGGCAGATTGGCAGTCCACGTTCGAGAGTTCGTAGCGTTGCGAAAAAAATATAAAAATGTTTGCATTTCGGTAAACCGTATCAAAATAAGTGATCCGGAAACAGAATTGATTGGGATTAAGTGATTGTGTGAAAAATGTGCTAGATTACTTGAATCTTTGTGTGTGCCTACGATTCCGTGATTATAGGTTTTTGATAAAAAAAAACACAGAATGATTTTTTGCATCATATAAACAAAAGATCCACCACAATTATATTGCAAATGGCTTGCCGTGGAATTTTCAAGTCTTGTTCTATTTAATAGTTTAATAAAGCACTAAGTAATTCACACAAAATGACACAATTCCATGGTAAGCCATTTACAATGTACATTGTGCTGGGTCATTTATGGTTGGATGAACTACAAGTTTGGGTTAAATCAACCAAACTCTTTCCTTAGACCAGCAAAAACACTGATTTGAACTAACTAAAATATTCTCTTGTATCGAACAAAATATTTGCTTGGATTAACCAAAAGCTTTACTTGGAACAACCAAAATATTTGCTTGTATCAACCAAAAGATATGGAATAATCAACCAAATTATACTGACCAAAAAATTTTTTTCGTTTAACCAAACATTTTGTTGTCCATATAACAACCATATTCTAGGGTTGATTCAACCATAATTTTGCTCATTCAACCAAATCTTTTGTACATTGAAAAGTCATCACTTTGTTTGAATTTCGTTTTGTGGAAAATAATTTTTTTAACTGAAAATTGGACTATTTTATATTTGGTTGGGAATTGTTAGTTTTTAGTTGAAAATTCAACTATGTGTTTGAAAATTTGTACATTTTGTTGAAAATTCATTCTATTTGATAAAAAATTAATCTTCTTCATTGAAAATGTAACTTGAACTATTTTTTTGAAAATTTGTTTTTTTTTTGGTTGAAAATTATTTTTCTTCAAGTTGAATGTTTCATCATTTTAGCCGAGAAATTATAAATTAACATTTATATTTAATTTAGAATAAGTAGATTAAGGCAAATATCTAACCAACCAAATTATTGAGACCAACCGCGGAAAGCAGATACTTTCTGACAGATGATAGCGATTTCACGACAAGGAGGAACATTGTTTATGGTGCAACGAGAGCATTGGCTGATTCAAATTAATTTTTTAAACTGAAAATTGAACTTTTTTATTTTTGGTTGAAAATTCATCTTTTTGTTTTATAATTCAACTATTTGAGTTTAAGATTCATGTATTTGGATGAAAAATCTCTGTTTTGGTAGAAAACTAATCTTCTTGTTCGAAAATTAATAGTCTTATTTGAAAAGTCATCTTTCTGGTTTAAAATTCATCTATTCCAGTCGAAGATTCAACATTTTAGTTGTAAATTTATTACTTTGATGGACAGTTTGTTGTTCTTTTGGTGGAAAATTAATTTATAGCGGAAAATTTAATTGTTTAATTTTTGGTTGATGCCTGACTGAGAATTCATGTATTTTGTTGAAAAATCGTCTTTTTTTTAGAAAATTAATTTGTTTGGTTCAAAATTCAACTATTTGGTTAAGAATTCATCTATCATGTTGAAAAAGCAATATTTTTACATGAAAAGTTAGAAACTGAATGTGGTTTAGATTGAATTTAGTATAGTACCCACATTAATTTTACGTACATATGAACTGAAATTTAATTATAAGAAGATAAAAAGGAAAATTTGTTTCAATTATTATTCAAATTCATGGACTTTGGAGACAAATTCAGGAAATGATTAACGGAATTTCATCTAAAGGTTTTGCGTGTAATAAATCTTGCAGGTATGAAAAATTGTACGATCTAAGATAAACAACCTTGATCATTCCACTTATGTCAGTAAATAAGTAAATACATTCCAAAAATTATCCAGTTAACGTCCATCGAAATCCTAAAAAATTAAATTTCCATTCTCTATTGCTGGGTATCTATTTTGCAGAAATGAAGATCATCATTTTATTCCTAGCCTGAATAGGTTTCATTGTTTTAACCGGTAAGTGTAATATAATATACTTAATATGAAATTCAGGCAACGATTATTGAGTCGAAATTTTTTATATTGATGTTATTATTATGACTAACCTTAACTTAATTTTTATTTTGCACTTTAAATAAGATCAGGTATGAAAAATGTTTGATTCTGGAAAATTAAAATGTTATCATTTCAGACCTCATACTCACCACAGTATTGACACTTTTTGATCCTTTTTTAACGATGCAACTATTTTTTTTTGTTTTCTTCAAACATATTTGCAAAATTTTTAGCTGATTGCTTAAAATAAAATATCCGCCATATCAAAAATCTAGATTTCAGAAATTTTCATAATTTTAAAGATTTTAAAATATTTCAAAAGTTTTTGAGAAATTTGAAGAGACATATTTCAAGATAATTCATAGGATGTCAAAGTATATCAACGCATTTTTAATTGTATAGAATCTCCTGTTTCAATAGATGTCAAAGCATTTGAAACATTTTAGGATATTTTACAAGATTCCAAGAAATTTCTACATTTCAAACATTTCAAGAGATTCTAAAAGTGTATCAAAGATATTAAAGGATTTCAAAGACTTATTCAATGGTTTTTAGGAAATTAAAATTTTTCAGAGAACTTTAGGGACTAAATGAAATGGAATAAAATTTTAAGGGACTTCTAAGAATATGTACGCTTTTTATAGGATGTTATGAGGTCTCAGAGGATTTCAAAGATTTAAATATTTTTCAAGTAGTTAAAAAAATATTAAAAAATTTAAGAAGTACGGGATTCATAAAAATGTAAGGGGTTTTAAAAATTAGACAGTACTTTTAAAAATATAGTGTGTTTTCCAAGAATAACAAGGAATCTAATAAGATTTCCAACATTTTTTAGGATTATCAAGATAGACATAAAATAAGTTTGTTTTTAACTTTTTTGTCAATATTAATTTTAATTGTTAACTTTTCAAAATACAAATATTAACATTAGAAATTGAATTATTACAATTCAAAATCTTAATCAATAAAAAAATGTAAACGTCAGATTGAAACTTTATAAACTATTTTCAATTTTGAAATAACTTGACTGTTGATTCAAAATAACGAATTATAAATCAAATGTTCAAAACCAAGTCATTTGAAACTGAATTGTATCAGATAGAAAGCCTTGAATCGCAAAAACTTCGGTGTAATAAATTTGAATTTTTTTCGTTACAATTTTAATTGTTTCAATTTAAAAACTTTTAATTTGTGACTAAAAGTGCTGAATTTTGATACATAAATGACAATTAACATTTGTCAACTGGAAACGACTCATAAAATAATTAATTTTACTTCTCATTAAAAAAATTGTTCAGTTTAAAGAAATATTTTATTGTTTCTAAATAAGGAATTAAAAATTTTGCGCTTAACGGTATTTAATTAAAAAGATTGAAAATTAAAAGAAAAGCTCAGCTTGCATGTTTTAATTTGCAGTTTAGTTCAGATTACTTCAAATGAAACAATCTTCAGCCTTAAGAATTCGAATTTTTTAACTTCAATGATCGTCAAAAATTGTATCGAATGTTTTCGTAAGATTGCCGAAATTTAAAAGATTATAAAGATAAAGTCCATAAGATTACAACGAATTTTTCCAGATTTTGAGGGATTTAAAAAATTGTAGTGAATTTCAACGAATTTCTACAGTTTCAAGGGATTTCAAAACTTGTAAGGATTTCAAGGAATATAAAGTGATTTTAAAGGACTTTATTTGATTTTGTGATTTTCACGGGATTTTCGATTGTTTCAAATATTTCATTATTTTTTAAGGATATTTGAAAAATGTTATAGATTTTAAGAGGGTTTACGGGATTTTATTCGATATTTGTGGATTACTAAGGATTTCACAAGATTTCATGGATGTTATACAATTTAAGGTATTTCAAAGGATTTTAAAGTTTTGAAGGCATTGAAACAAATGTTCAATAGTTTTCAAAGAAATTTGTAGGATTTAAGAAAATTTCCAAGGATTTTAAAAAGATTTTGAAGAACTTCAACGAATTTCTAGAGAACTTTATGCAATAAATGATATTAAAAGAAATTTCAAGGAACTTCTAGAGATTTCAAGGATTTCAGAGATTTCAAGGGATTTCATAAGATTTAAGGGATTCTAACAGATTTCAAAAGAAACCTTAACATTTCAAGGGTTTTCTATGAATTTTAACGGATATAAAAAGATTTACGAGTTTTCCAGGAATTTCTAGAGAATCTCAACAACAGATTTCAGGATTTCGTAAACATTTTTAGGGAGACGTATATTGTATATCATATCAAAAAAATAGTTGAAGACCTTTTTTTAATTTATGCTACTATTAAAAAGATTTTGAATTTTTAAATGATTACGAGGTCTAGAATTTCAACTTTAAAACTTGAGATTTCTCAAATATTTGCCTGCGGTGCGATTTGTTTTTTTTAGACTAGTCACTGCTTTGCGAGAACGCTACGTCAAAATGGAAAGATTAGAATTATTTAAACAAATATTTTGTTTTACCTCACTTTCTTATAAACGAGCGCGGTCGTCTGACATTTGAAGCTATTTGAAACCAAAAGAAGGGCGTACTGCGAAACTTGTAAATAGGATGAGTCATCTTCAACAAAATCACGCTTTTACAATTTATTGCGTTTCAATGCAAATGTTATGATTATTTACAACATTATTCTATTTTACTTTACTTTATTGACGTCAACAAATAAACCTTTCAATACGTGTCCTCGCAGAAGTACCATGAAATTCAATAAAATTTATTAACACTCACCTGACACAAGTTCACTAAATGATTGGTAATCAAAATTTCTTAAGAATTAGTCAATATTGTCGCTAATTGACATTACTAAATAAGACTTGTGACTTGTTCATTATTCCATTAGTGAAATTCTAAAAGAATACTATTTCATTAGGCTAACACTTAGTTAACAATCTAGTAAAATTTTCACCACTTCAAATTCAGAAGGATTAGTTTTTTATTTTCATGTATGTATACACGTTAATATTTTTTAACTCATTCATTAAAAGAGCTTGGAAATAACCGGATTTAGGGAAGTTCAATAAAAAGTGACTTATGTTTTCAGAAAACGAAATTTTCCTGGCTTGAAAAATAAGTTAGCCCTCATAAAAACTACAGGACATCTCCCTTATAGAAGACAAAATTCAACAAAAATTGGAATTACATCAAAAGCTACAGAATTTAAAATAAAAAATGGTGTTTTCTGGAAGAATGGACGTCAAAATTCAAATAATCGGAACTTCGTGAAAATTAATCGGTTTTGTTTAAGGATTCAACTATTTTGTTGAAAATGTTGTACTTTGATAATTTCATTATTTTGGGTTCAAAAGTCTAGTATTATATTTTTGGTTGATAAGTCATCCATTTTGATTAATAAATTAAGTTTAGAAATTGTATTTAAAAAGGCATAGCTGAAAATATTTGAAAAAATTAAGTAAGATAGGTGGAGGGTAAAGAACTCAACACCATTTTGTTACTCCTTATTTACCGTAAAACGGGGCTAAGCGACATATGGAAAAACGCCCACCCGCAACTTTATTCCTTATAATTGATTATCTTTCTTTCTGAATAACAAATTTTAAGATGAGTGATTGTTTCTTTTCTTCAAAAACGTTAAGATTAATTTTAAAGCTGGTTTGGTGCAGTTTCGTTATTCAGAACGAATAGAAAGCGCATTCGTACGAAGTTGTAAGTTTGAAAAAAAAGTTTGGTTAGGTTGTGGACACTCTTCCTCTGGACCTTGCAGCCTTTGTCAAAAGTTACGAAAGAGTGATATATCTGAACCGTCTTCAGCCAGCTCATAGGTATCTCCATATACTTGCTTCCAGAAGACTTGAATCTCTCCTCGACTAGGCGGATGTTCAATGACTCATGACGTTTTATTGAACAGACGGGAAGGATGAGTATAA
>CAKNWT010327281.1:0-11267 GCA_932066315.1 Andricus coriarius | reverse complement strand
CGCCGAAACCAAAACCCTACCCTGGTCCAATACCGTGGCGGTGTTTCGTCCGCCACAGGCCGGGACACAAGCGCCAGCATTGTCCCGACCTCAATTCAGGCGTCGTACTGTGTTACGGTTGTGGACAGAGAGGATTCACACAGGCGACGTTCACGAAATTTAGCCGCCTCTAGCTGACCGAACTGGTGCTGGCCGGCGGGGCTGGGCGGCAGGTCTGGGCGGCGCCCGAAACGGGAATCTTGGAGGATCCGCGGGCGAACGAGGAGGAAGTCCACAGGATCCACCTGAAGAAAAGGCGCAATGGTATTTGTAATTAAACTGTAGGCGGGTGAAAGAAGTGAACCAGGGTACGATTTTAATCCTTTTTTGTACTTGTCACCGAAAGTTGTTTTGTTATGCCAATGAAGGGGATCAAAATTGTTAATTCTTCAGCCGAGCGGAAACAGCTAGGAAGAGCCCGACTAGAACATCACTTCGTCAAATTCTTTGTTTTGATTTGTTTTGTTGACGCGATAGCTAGATCGCCAGGGCCAGTCTCCTATTCCGAAAAAGAATATGTGTTGTAATATTCACGTGATTAGGACCGTTTGGTTATCGCCGAAACGCGGTAGGTCTCTACTTTCCGTCCCCCGTCTTAAATCATGTAGTCTCATTATATCCGTTCCCCTAGCATTATAGTTTTTTTTAATTAGGTTTTGATTTTATAGCGGAAGGCTTATTTAAAAATTGAGATATTCAAATTTATGCGAGGCCACTATATTTCAATTATTGAGCAAAGTTTAGGTTGTACCGAGACTCTTGGTCAGAGTAATTAAATATGGTATCCAAGAAAACTAAGAATCGGCTTTAACTTGATTTATAAGCAGACGAAGAGTCACACTGCTCTATCTGGTTGTCTAACTCCTTAAATACAAATCCTAGATTTTAAAAGTCGAGTTTGCTCGCAGAAACTTGCTCTCTCTTTCTTTCGCTCTCACTTTGACAAAACAAAGCGCACTATCTGAGGCTTCAGCATTCTCCAGCCCAGGCTATAAAACTCGAAAGTGCTCACCGGATTGAGGCCGGCGCACCTGATTGATAGGTCATAAGCTACTCAGTAGCAAATAATCAAGAATTAGAATATTACAGAATTACGTTTTATATGCCATGGTGCCGATTATAAAATAATTCTTCTGTTTTTACTTGTGGTTTCAAGTTAGTGAGAAAATCCCAAATATTAAATCTCCTTACTATATAGACCGTCTCTCTAGAGAAACTGATGGTAGTAGAGTGAAAATTAAATTTAACAAAGTGAAAGTGGAATCTAGAAAACACCATATCCTTATAAAAGAAGAAAGTCTTCTATCTTAGTATAGATTTTAAACAATTTGAGATAAACTTTGAAAACTCTATAAAAAGAAATTACTTTTACGTGTTTGGTTATTCTGTGTAGTAGCAATTTATGAATTTTATATTGAATTAAAATAAAAAAACATCTAGACTGCCCGATGTGCAGGATCTGTAGATTTTAGTTTTTATACCAAAGTTCTCCTCTGAGAGAAGTCAGTAAAGGCATTATTTAAAGAAATTCTTTTATATGAAGAAACAGCGTAATTATTTTATATTACAGATGAGATTAGCTAGAAAGTAGGGACCTATTTGTAAAAATAGCTTTAGTGCAGGCATAAGTGAATAAGAAGATCACTGATTATAAACATAATCTTATTCTTTCTCCATTAGAAGTCGCGTTTATTCATTACTTTTCTTAATTAATCAATTCATTAATGAATAAAGATCTTTACATAACTAAGGCTAAAGGTTGGCGGTCACAATATATATCCGTTGCTATCGTAAACCCTGGTCGAAAGCAAAACTGACAGCTGAACTTTTCTGGCCCACGGATCCAGTCTAGTATTCAACCATGTTGACGAAGGAAGGGAGCGGAGCCAACCACCGCGTGCGCTGAAGGAAGATCAGATGGCGGTCTGCGTCAGTTCCATCTCCCCATTTGTCATATAAATCGCCATCTTTCATGCGGATGAGAGGGAACCCAGCATAATCTGGAGAGAGAGGAAAGCAATATCTCCAATCACCAGTCTAGTTTCACTACTTTTGAAGTCCATCTACCGGAAACCCCGGGAATGGCTGACGGCGCTTGAATCGGGGGAAACCATTCCCACAAATTTAATACTTTTGAATATTCCACTTGAGAGTTCTGAGTGGAAAAAGTCACTGAGAAGAAGAAATCCACTCAGACCCGCAGGGTTATTTCAACAGCCAATTTTTCTTCTTTTTTGCTACCAGAAATATCGGTACGTTCTTCAAGCAAGATGGCGGTCTTCAATTATCCTGAAGGTGCGATTAATGAAGGACGTCGAGCCAAGTGGATGCGACGCGCTGATTGGCGCAACTCGAACAGGGCTATCAAGACTACCATGCATCATTTGAAAATTTGAATCATAACAAAATGTCTAACGAACCTGAAAACATTTTGAACAAATTTGAGTATAAGGGAGTAGGGAAAACTTTTATTTCCTGTCGGAGAGTTTTGGCGATATACTGGTAATGGAAAAGAATTAAGATACCGCCAAAACGTTCAGCCAGCCTCCTAAGTGCCACGGTTTTTCGCTTTTCTTTTTATTTCGAAGTGTACGTATCGGTATTTTTTTATTGCGTTTCGTTAGCGTCTTCTTTTTTGGGGGGTTGAGAAGCAAGTAGTTAGACTTCTCAATTCTCACGTCTCAAGTGTAAAATTCTGTCGCGAGTGTTACATTTTGGGGTTCTATTACAACAAGTTTTTTTTCCTTTAGGATACATTTTTGTATTAGATTTTGCGGACTTAGGTTATAAGGGAATTTTAGCCCCGTGGTTGTATAATTTTCGCAAAATGGCGCCTGAACATCAAGTGAATTAATATAACTCTCTTTGATTTGCGAATCATTTGGTGTTCGGTTTTATAGTCCTAATTTGTAGGATGTAATGGAACATTCATTTTTGAACTTTGTTATCCGCTCGGGTTTCCGATAAATTCATTTTGAAAGTCCGATGTTTGGAATTTTTCTGGAACTTTTAGCCTTGTGGACATAGATGCTCTTTCCTAATGGCGTCCCGACTTAGGATTAATTTTGACCAACGCAATTGTTCAAATTTCAACTAGATTTTTGGAGCGTCGATAAATGTCTGCTTTTCGGCATTTCACGAAGAAAAATGTTAACTATTGAAATGGATTTCTGGAAAAATTGGTGTGTTTGATGAAGTTTCAATTTCATCTCTGGTAAATAATGTGGTAGTATCGGAGTTTAATTATTTTTCTTGGTTGGGAGAAACCTATCCCCTGCAAACTTATTTTATTTTCAAGTGCATAGATCGTGATAGTTTGTAAAAATTGATTAACTGATTTCCTTTGGAATTTCAGTTAATGTCTAAGGATAGAGTGGACTTTTTAAACTTTCTAGAGTGAAATTTATTTAGCCATATCAGGCTATAAGCCAAGATAGCCAGCTTGGCCTATCCTTCTTTTTTCTGTTTTGTTTTTCTAGGTTGTTTTTAGAGGACAAGATGACTGAGTTAAGGTAGGCCATTTTGTAATTTTATTCAGTAAAGAGTATTTCGTACGGTGGGAAAATCTTTTTACACTTTTTCAATTTTATTTTTGGAAAATTGGGATTTTGAAACAGTAGTGAACAATCGTTAAATTTTGTTAATAATTACTTGAGGGTATGTGGCTAGAAATTTTTTTTAATTATTTTGTTAGGCCCGAGAACGTCAATGAACATCTGGAACGTCAAAATTTATCGCGATTGGCAAGCCGCGGCCGCCTCGCACAGATCCTGCTTTCTGGGTTGTGAACAAACACTACATTGAGGCTTTCGCCGTCGCAGGTACATTAAAAGCTGTCGACGACGCTGCAGAAAGAGCTGTGGCTTTAATGCATTCTGCATTTGCCTCAACCCAGAGACATCCTGCTGTCATAGGAGAACTCTAGCAAGGTGTCCAGTAGGCTGTTCAGTTTCGACGGTGAAATTGTATAAACCGTTATGTCGTCCATGTACAGGAGGTGAGTGAGTTGAGACTTTGCCACTCCTACCTCAATTTTGAACCCATATGACGTGTTGTTACATGTCCAACTTAGTGGGTTCAATGCTAATGAAAACCCCAAAGCGCTGAATGAATTAACTTGGTAAATAATTGTAGGTTATTGAGGGAAAAGCCTGTTGGTAGTCAATGTAGACCACGTAGAAATTGCGTTGGTGGTGTTTCGCATGCAATACAACCACACTGTTAATCCTGACGTTGTCATTGCAATCACGGGATCCTCGACAACAACCTTTTTGTTCTTCGGAGAGGACGTTGTTCTCCTCACAATATTTATAGACAAGGTCAGAAAAATTATAGCCGTGAGTCGCTTATAGAGGGTCAAGAGGCAGGCGATTGTTCAGCAATCACTAGGACTACCAGCATCTACCAGTTTGGGTGTCATATGCGTTACGCCCTCCGTCATCAAAGAGGGCAAGTGATCTGGGTCCTCGAAGATGTTTTGAAGGGCTGCAGTAAGTACGAAGTACGGAAACCCCTAGGTATTTGTACTAGTAGCTGCGCACCTCATCAACTCCCGGCGCTTTTTAGTTCTTAGCTTTCTTTAGGATACAAGTCACAACAGAGGCTGAGATGGATAGACTATTCATCCCAAGCGACCGTGCAACTCTGTTCTTTTCTAGACTGTTCTTGAACTGATGTTATATGGGCAAATGATCTCCTCCACGTGGAGAGTCAGGTTCTAAAGCCGATTGCCCTTTCGAAATTAGTACAATTGTCCCATTTTTGCTTTTATTTTACTCATGCCACCTTGTAGTTGAAACTTCCATGGAGGGTATGAGACCTTTCTTGAGGCATAGTTGTTAGTAGCCCGGACTTTGAGCTTTATGCTCATCATCAAAGCACAAGTGACCGCAGCGCAAAATGCAAGAGTCTGCACCTGCAGCAAGCTTATATCCTGCTGCAAAAACAGAGGCAGTATCTCGTTGTTCAAGCCGCCAAATAATCGGAGAAGGTCTCATTGATGGTTCTTGATCTGCGAACTCTAGGATGACATCAGTGAATCAGACCATGAGACGTAGGCTTTCCTCATAGTGCTCTTAAATGTGTTCAGCAGGAGCAGGGGCAGACTCCGGCGTCTGCAAGTCTAACAACTCTTGACCATGAGACAGTCGCCTTTCTACATCCCTCAGATCCGGCTTCCGCTCCTTCATATCGTCTCGTGTCACGGGTATATGAACCTTCTCTTTCACTGCATGTGCGGGCAGCGGTACAGGTTCTGTTAGTTGTTTCTCACCTCTTTTTCGATCTCACTTATTTCGCCCTTAAATATAAGGTGTAGCCGCCTAATGGATCTCAATTAATCAGTAAGATATTGTTCAGTCACTCTTTTGGCCAGCTTGGGATGAAGACCCACGAAGAGACGATGTTGATCTCCGCTGATAGGTCCGTTCCGTTGCCCGAAAGTGACATCTGATCACGTGTCCATTCATTCCCGGCGTGCAATTGATCCTGTTTTTTGCCTGCGCACCATGCAGTAGCTGGTAGAATGCATTCTCAATCTCAGCTCTTATCCGGCTGATGGCTCTTCTGAGAAGGATGTTCCTGTCTATTATCTGAAACCTTTATTGTCTAAGGTCGTCCGAGAGGTGTCGCCACTGCGCTGGGCATGGGCACGTGAAAGTTTTTATTTCACTGAGGTGGGCTTAGAATCACTGTATGAATTCAATCACAACAAGTGATAACCCGCGGCTGCATCCGACTTTATTAGAAGGAATCGCATTTGCTTGTAAGTTTGGCCAGGGGAGAGTACAACTGCAGAAAACCACCTCCAGAGTTCAGCCGGTTTTTTCGACAGTCAAGTTTGAAGGTAGTCATTTGAACCTTACAATCGAATGAACACAACCATCCTCAGCATCAAACCTCCTGCTCGACATAAGTTAAAACGCAGCGATTACACAAACCAGTCATACCTCGCAGATGATCACCAATTTGAGTGCTATCTGCACTCGAAGTGACTTGACATTTGTACTTTTCCCGAATCGAGATTCACTTCGCAGCTAATGCCGTCGATATGGCTCAATTAGAACGATCAGATTTTTCACTTTAAGGTCCTCTTGAAAGTCCCTCTCAAATGTTCACGCTTTAAGCAATATGATTAGATTTTTAACTCACACGTCGACGTGCACAGATAGTACTTTCCCAACTGTGCACGTCTCAATTAATACGATCCGATTTCTTACTTACAAGTTCAAGTGCACAGATGGGATACTTCCAACTCTAAGCGTCTCAATTAATACGATGAAATCTTCAACTGACAAGTCCACGCGCACAGAAGGTGCTCTTCCAACTGCGACATCGTCAGTAAGACTTTAATTAAAAAATAATCTTTTTGAGAATTTAACAGTGTCAATAGAGTGTCTGATTTTCGGGCTCCTCAAAAATACCAACTCCGAGTTTTGGGCTCCAACCCTTAACTTTCAAAAAGAACCCCTTGATACGACGCAGACATGGCTTTGTCAAAAAATAATTTTTTGAGAATGTGACAGTGTCAATAGAGTCTGATTTTTGGGCTTTTCAAAAATACCAACTTTGATATTTGGTCTCTAACCCTTAACTAAACTAAACCTAAAATTCTGTCGTGTTTGAGTTTTTTGAACTTTTGTATATTGGAGATACAAAGGAATTTGGAAATTTCGACTGTGGAGGTGCTAGCTTGATAAACGTTAAATCTTTGATGAATGGAATAAAATGTTTTGAGAAAGAGAATAAGATGTATCAGTATTAACGTGGTAATCATATATAATATTTGCTTTAGAATAATTTCATCTTCTTCAAATAGTACATGTAAATTAACATACAACATACTTCTTACATTGTCAAAAAATTGAATTTCAAATATAATAATTATTCAGCCACACCAAAAATATTGATATCATGTTTTTCCATCATGTACTCCAAAATAACGTTTTTTGGGGTTAAGGCCAAAACTAATCAGATCAGATGCTATTTTGACCTCAAATTCAGATTCAGCGCCTTAAAATACCTAAGAATACAATAGTCTTCGAAAAATCTTATGACCGATTCTTTGTGTGGCTGTGATAATTAGTATTCTATTTCACATTTTCAAGGATTCGGTAATTAAAGCCTCGGTAGAAATTACTTTGGATCCACAGAAATATGTTCATTTCAAATTCTGTTTCTGGTAGGATTTTCAATTCTACCTCATAATATATATGTATATTTCATTAAACAAACTATGTGCAATCCAACACTTATAACAAAATATGTGATTAAAAGTGAAAGAAAAAGTGATTAATTCGGGCAATTTTCTGGGCAAACTTAGGGAAGAAAAACTGCTTGACCATCGGGTTTTGATGGCCGATCTTGGGGGGTTCATGTACCTTTTTTTACCAAACATTTTGGTTCACTTAGTGAATGATTTTCTCGGGGAATATCGTATATAAATAATAAAATAAAAAACGTGGGAAAAAGCCTTCGGCACGTTGAAATATTGTTTATTTAGCCAATACCGTTAAACGCAAAGGTAATCAAAAGTAGCCGATCACTAGTTCCACTACCCTATGTGTTTTTAATTTTAGATCAACTGATTCAATGAGAATTTGCATAAAACAAATAACATATCATCAATTTTTGTTCTTTCCCCAAAGTTTAGAAAAATGAATGAATTTCCTCTTAAAGAAAAATATATTCACGAAAAAAAAGGCTGTTTAAAATATGTTTGTCTCTAATGTTTATTTATCATTTGTTATAAACTAAAAAGTTGAAGCAAAATTAAAAATTTCAGGAAAAACCTCAACTTTCTAGCAGTTATCTAAAGAAAATGGTAATAGTTCATTAGAAATTGTTTAAAAAACTATTTTTCTCAACTTGTATTAATTATTACCTCGCTAAGTGAAAAATTGACAAATGGGTCAAAATTTCAGAAAAAAAAACCGTATTTTTCTACCATTAGGCAAAGAGAATATTATTAATATAATTATAAGTTCTTCAAACAATCACTTTTGTTAACTTGAATTGATTATTGCTTCAGTCTAATTGAAAAATGTACAAAAGTAAAAAATGCGGAAAAAACATCTATTATGAATATAGAAGAAGATAGCTATGGAAAATAATCATTTGCTTAAACAATTATTTATGCTATATTAAATTATATACTAACTCTCTCTGATTGAAAATTGGACAAAAAATGAAAATTTTTTGAAAAACCCGCGACTTGCTATCTTCTTTCGTGTCTATATTTAATTAGTAATGCATGTTTTATTAAACACCTGTCCATAAGATAAAAGAAGATGAAAGTAGATGAGGCAGTTCATCCACTACTAGGCACCACAGCAAGGGCGATAAAACTCCTCCCTGCGGACATCCCGAATCAACGGTTCCACATAGTGTGGTATTACCCTTTATTCGTAGTTAGCTTCCTGTAGGTCCACATGAGGCACGCCCATTCCACGACTGCAGTAGGCACACCATGTCTGATCATGGCCGCCCTGATCACATCCCCAGAGGTGTTGATGAAGTGTCCTTTGATGTCCATAAAGGTTTTAGTCGCGAGGCCTTTCTCCTTCAGTTGTCCTACAATTAGGTTTACTGTACCACTTAGGGCCGTCTCCGTCGAGTGACCAGCCCTATAAGCGTGTTGTCCTATGTAAAGTGGCCTCCTTGATAAGACCTTGTCGCGGATATTCGAGTCTCTATCCACAAGTCTTTCCACTGTTTTTAGTAGGAACGATGTTAGGCTAATAGGACGGAAATCCTTGGGCGAGGTATAACCGATCTCACCTGCTTTCGGAATAAAGACTACTCTCGTACCCCTCCATACTGCCGGGACATGTGCCAGCGTCAGACTAGCCGTAGCAAGTCTCACTAGCGGCCCTATGATGGTCTCTCCAGCCATCTGTGAGAGGACTGGATATATGCCATCTGGACTAGGAGATTTGTAAGGGTTTAAGGACTTCAGGGACCACCTGGCCCTAGCAGTGAGCGAAGGTGTCCCCGTCCGACTCTCAGTAATTCCAGCCATTACTGGCACCTCTGAACCTCTTTCTGGTTTCCCTGCGAAGCTCTTCGAGTTTCCCGTTCCACCAGTGTGTCTCCATAGCCTATCGGCCTTTCCACGTCTCGAATTGACCTGAGAACCTCTGAAAGTGCACATCTTAGCTCCGTGGAAAACTGGTCCCAGTCCGTTCTCATTTGGGGCAGCGGGTACCACGGATTCCAACACGAACTCTATGATCTGAGAGCGTGGGTTCATCTGAGACTCTCCACCTCTTGATGTTATCTCTAAAACTACTGGTACAGAGAGTGATGTCAATTACTTCCTCCCTGACCGAATTACGGTACGTCGGGGTGTTCTCCGTGTTAAGAATATCTAAATCAGTGATGATGAGGTATTCCAGTAGGTCATTACCTCTTGAGTAGACCTCCGTGCTATCCCACAATGTATGGTGGGAATTAGCATCGCATGCCACTGATGGGCTAGTATCGCTGTCGTAAGGAAAGTAAGATGATCCCAGAACTAGCCTTCCTATTGCTTTGAGATCCGTGGCTATCACCATCAGATCTCTCGTTCATAGCTCCAGCAGCCTCTCTGCAAAACTGCAGAGGCGTCTTTGCTGTAATGCAAGTTAATCTGGGTAATGGTGAGACCAGGAGCAGTCATGTAGGTCTGTTCCCGATCTTCCTGTGTCTCAACAGGCACCTCCTGTCCCTGATCGGACACCCTAAAGTTGACATATATAAAGTGATAAAAGGGCTTGTTGTTATTGAGGGCCGCTAGAGCCCTCGTCTGGAATTTAGGAATCTGCACAACTAGGAGATGCCTGTTGCCTCCTGCCGTCTCTGCTTCTAGAGGCCTATCGTGCCTGACGATTCGCTAGTACGCTGTCTTATGTGAGCGGTTGAATCGCTCCAGCTGTTGAAGCACGTCAGACGGGTCTTCCAGTTTACCCGGGAACCACGCCGTAGCTCTCACCATCTTCTGGAGAAACTCAACCCCATTCACCTCAAGCGCTGCACCTTCCCACGGCTTTTTCTCCACCATTGCTTTGAGTAGCCAAGCTTTAGCCGCTAGGTCGACTGTCACAAATAAGAAGACCCCTCCCCTGCAGAAGCAGTTCACGAAGCTTGGCCATTATTCTGGGGACACTCTTTCGAGCGCCCTCGAGGTAGCCTCCCTGAAGAGCTCATACTGCTCCATAGTGAGCATTGAGTCTGGTTAATTGCCATCAGCCATTACCATCGTCAGGGTGTCAGTCCTCTGACAGGCCGTCAGTCCAGCTCCCGACGACTCTATGTTCGTCGGATGTTGCGCCGCTTTGTGCCTTGTAACGGAGTAAAATCAGTATTGCCCGTCACTTAAAATTATCCTGATCTATAGAGTAATTCTTTTATTAAAACTAAACTATACATGAGACGTCAGAGCAAAGGTCCGCACTTCAGAAAAAATACCACCAGGAAACACTCAGGGCCTCGCAACATACTATTTATTATTTTTTTTTTTTATTATTTCATACCCGTCCGGAGCCTTATCCATCGACGAAATTTATTGTAACGGAAGATAAGACGAAATTATGACGGATCTACAAACTACTAACTCAAATACGGGAACTTCATCCCGCTCAAACCAGAGGTCGACACCGTACGGACCATCGAGACCGCCGTTTAAGCAGAGTCGCAAGCGGACATGGGGCCTCGACCCCACAACGAGAGAGTAAACTCTCTTTCTTATTAATCCCTCTCATCGGAGTGCCACCCAAACGGTGTCACTATGTATTCGCTAATCTTATATGTAATTTGAATGGGCCACCTGTATTCTGAAGGCCCTGATTAGTTAATCAAAATCATAGACCGGGGCGCACGTCCGAAAAATTACGAGTCTGCGAACTCGCTTGGCCTGCGATATCTGTCCACGTGATCTCGGCGACGACGCCCAATGGGCACGACTTCGATCCTAGAATCTCGATCCTATTGTACTTCCGGAAACCTTTCGGCCGATCACTCTTGTTCTAACTGTCCTACCGAATAGGTAAGCCGAAATTTACACATTGTTGAGGTTACCAAATTGAACCTAAAAGGAGATCAAAATGTCGAGCTCTGACAAGGAGACTCTAGGCGAAGACAACATATTTACTAGGATCCGTAAGATGGTAGAGGCTTAATCTAAACAGGGACAGGTATGAGTTTTTGATATCTCGGCAAACTCGATGGTCGAAAGGGCTAATTCAAAGATA
>CAKNWT010327272.1:1429-19405 GCA_932066315.1 Andricus coriarius | reverse complement strand
AAAAAAAAAAAAAAAAAAAAAAAAAAACTAACAGGGTTGTAGGCGAAGGCGGCCTGGAAATTAAATATTGTACACGGCGGAAGGATCTCGACAGCAGTGCGATTCCCACTGACATCGCGAGTAGGCCGACCCTGAGCATGCTCACGGACAAAACGCCCACTTGCTATATCTTTGACAAGAAGTATCGTGTTAGCCTATTCACGAAGGAGGAGTGGGTTAACGGCGAGGCACACCTGTCTAGTGATGGGGACAACTGGTTTACAGATGGTTTCAGGAACAAGGAGAAAGCAGGAGCCGGTGTGTATCATAGAAGGAGTGGAATGGGTTTCACAATCCCGATGTGGTCCTGCGCCATAGTCCTACAATCTGAGATTATGGCCATGCTCCAGTAAGCCCTGAATGGCACAAAGACTACGTCGCTACAAGTATTAGAGTCCTTTGAGGCACTGAACAACCTAGCGACGGAAAGTCGAGTGACTTTACTTTGGATCCCTGGACACAGCGACATCAAAGGCAATGAGCTATCGGACAGGCTAGCAAAACCAGCAGCAAGAGAAAACTTCGCTGGATCCGAGCCCGTTGTAGGCATTTCCAGTAGGCTAGTCGCTGAAGAAATCAACAGTTGGCTGACTCGGGAATGTCAGAATCATTGGGGATTGGCCAGTGGCTGCAGACGTCGAATATCACAGACATAAGATAGGGCTCGCAGAGAGCCCTCTCTGTCGTCTGTGCGGAAGATATGATGAGATCCCTTGATACTGCTTCGCGATTGCAGAGAAACATCTAACACTCACGGACAGTAACTGCATCAGTGAGTCAGAAATATCAGCAAATAGCGTGGCTGCGTTCTTCGCCGTATGGAGAGCGCTTTGGGGTCGCGCTTAGGCTCACAAGGAGATGCAACAGGATCACTGAAGCGTCAGGGGCTCTTACGGCCTCATCCCAGGCAATAATAATAATAACGCTTGATAATACTACCTATGCAAATAACACAAATCAAGCCGAAGAAACAAACAATAAATTATCTTCACGCATGTTAATAATGCAATATAAGAAAAGAAAAGTCAACGAAAAAAAAATCAAGCCGAAGAAACAGACAAAAGATTGTCCTCAACACCTGATAATAGTGCTACTACAAAATCAGGTCAAGCCAAATAAACAAGCAATAAATTGTCTCCATGTATGATAATAATGCAAATAAAGAATAATTAAATCAGGCTGAAGAAACAAACAATAAATTGTCCCCAACGCCTGATAAGAAAGCCAACGAAAAAAAATCTATCCGATGAAGCAGACAAAAAATTGTCCCCAACGCATGATAATAATGCCAATGAAAAGAAAATTAAATCAAGCCAAACACACAATCAATTTTCAATACTTACAACTTCCAGAAACGAAACTACAATTATTGATTCGAATCAATCCAAATCGGTACAAGTTTCAACGTTTCTTTCAAGGCCGTATTTTCTTGTTCATAATAAAGTATTTGTATCTTGATTAATAGCGAATTAAATATTTACTTTTTATATGACCTAATTTGACGAAGCTTTTGTAGGTAGCTGTAAGAATTTTGCTTACTGGAAATCGTATTATGTTTCAATTAAATTAAAATTATTATAATAAAAGTAAATTAGTAGATTTTTGATTAGCCTATTTCAGCATCGGTTGATTTTGATTCTGTAAATTGGAATTTTTCCTAACTGACATTAAAATTACAATACGTTGTTCTCTCGCTGCCCCGCAGAATTTCGAAACAATTAATAGAAATTCATTATAGGCCTATACTGAATTTTCTATAATATTTCTTCGTAAGGGTGTAGCGTTCATGACTGTGAGTTACGAACCCCTTGAACAGTTTCCAAATTCTGAAAAAACTATTGATTATATCATGGCTTATGGCTTCTGTCATAAGAATAATTTATAATTGAAAGATTTTTTCCAAGTTCTACTGGCGTTAAAAAAGCTCCAGTATACATTCCACAAGATATCAAATCAGATATACACATAATGTCATAAGCATCAAGCATGCTTGCGAATTCAGTGTGGGATAAAAATAATAATGAAAAACAAATAGTTTATAATGACGTATGAGGTAGCAGCTGGTATATTATGTAGTAAAACATTTTTATGAATATTCATTAGTCACACTCTTGTCGAAATTCTTTACAAGTTGGTTTCCTTGACTCGAAGAAAATGTGGACCTTGATTGGTATTGTGTGCTTCATCATAGTGATTTTCACTAATCCTGTAGGTAAATATAATAATATCTTTAGTTTGTTTATACTCTTTCCCTTTTGCGAGTTAAAGAGTTTTTATATATTACATTACCAACTATTTGCTATATCTCGTCTTAATTACTATTCTTACTCCTAATCACTTGCGACCTTGTTCTAGGCTTCCGTTTCCTCTAACTGCTACCAATCCAAAAACTTTGACTCCATTCCGCAACACTACAGTGCAACTAGTTTCCCTTTCTTCCGTCCTAAGTTCCTATTTACTAGATAGTTGAGTACGTCGACGTTATCTGTGGTTGTATGGTAGTAGGTTCAACCTCAGCTTTCACGAAACCAGCCTTTCGATAGCAAATCAGCAATTGTTTTTTTAGTGACCTCAGCCCAAGCTCTGTTCAAGTCGAAAATGGCATCCAACAAATTCAAATCGGGCACTCCAATTTTCTTATCCGAAGCGTTGAGCAATCTTCTTATAATTCTCTTTCGGTAATTAACTATAAGGTTCTTGATGATTCCTTGATCCATTGGTTGCAATTTGGCAGTCAAATTCACGGCTTTTAGCGTATGAATCAAGACTTTGGGATGGGCTGGACAATTATCCACAAATAGAAGAACTTTCCGATTTTCTCTTTGGAACTTGCGATCAATTTTATGAAGCCAGTCTTCATTTACTGAAGTGGTCATCCAAGCGTTTTTATTGTTCTCGTAAAGTACTGGTAAAGTCTTGACTCCCTTGAAACATCGTGGATTCTTTGATTTTCCAATGACCAATAACTTCAGCTTTTCTTTACCAGACATATTAGCACAAACCATAATAGTAATACGATCTTTGCTCTTCTTTACACCATGACAAGTATCTTCCTTAAATGTCAAAGTTTTATCTGGTGAAATTTTTTTTTTATCCCGTTTAATCTGCATGGAAAATATCTTCTATTGCATAAATTTCTATCAAACCAGGCAAAATGTCAGTGAGGATCTTTTCGCAGTCTTCTTCCAGAACAGAAGCACTTTCGTCACTTAATTTCCTGTACACAATTCCATTCCATTTCTTGAACTTTTCTAGCCACCCAGAGCTAGCTTTGAAATCCCTGTATCCTAAGTGAGCTGCAAAAAATTCAGCTTTCTCTTGCACTATAGGACCAGATAAGGGATTATTTTAGTTTCGAGCGTATTTCATACATTCCACCATCGATGTTGCCAACAGTTGAAAGCGAGATGTCTTAATGCGTTTTCGATCCGGTTGGAAACATGAATTATCATCAACGGCCAAAATCTTTTCCTTGTTCTTAATAATAGAAGACAAAGAGTTAGCAGGTATTCCGAAATCAGCAGCGATGTCCTTCTTCCTTTTAACTCCTTTCTCGACACATTGAATGAGTTTTACTTTCTCACTCAAAGATAGTGTTTTATACTTTTTCTCCATATTCTCGGAAGTGATGAGGTCTGAGTCCTATTTAACAGATCTACACGATTACACGCCTTCATTTATATTAGCAGCCCGACCCTTGTCATACGCACCAACCCCCACTACTCAAAACGGACCAATCACATGCAATCGCCTAGGTTCTAAATATATGAGTTTCTCAAAGTATGTTAGTTATTCACTGCCGTACTTCGAATTATAGAAGTTATCATGACAGCGGGGCTTGTAATATACTTCGAATTATCGAACTTTGAATTATCGAGAAATATTAACATGGAAAACATCCAGTTTCAGCAGGGACCAAAAAAAACTCGATTCAAGACAATTAAGTTTATTCAAAGAATTGGCGAATACACTCTCGAATTTGGCTGCGCAGCCACATTACAATACACTGGGAATTCCATTTAAGTCGGTTTTCGGGCATGCTCCCAAATGGCCTTGAATTAAAGCGAACACAACATTCGCCCGCTCAGAATAAAAACAGTCAGTGGCGTATGAGCCATTTCCTAATATTACGCCTCTCGACTCCGAGGAGCTCCACTCACAGCCCGAAACCGCCGCGGCAGCGATTCTCGGAACGACCTGAATGGGAGGGACTTAAATAGGAGTCCCAGTGTTTTTCGCTATGGCATTACTTTTTGCATTTTATACATTTGCATTTTCAACAATAAATTGCCTACTCTTTACAATGATGAAAGAAAATTTATTCAAATACTTTTTTTTGGAGAAAATTAAACAATGAATTAGAAATACTTTGAATATTACAATGACCTTGAGCTTTTGATTTGCTTCTACCAATCAGAGAATAAAAGTGAAGTTTGATTTTAATGATTCCTTTATAGTCAAAATGGTTAGGGGAAACCAACCTAAAGCAGATAATGAACCTGCAGTAAATAATTACAAATTAAAAGCACAAATATACATAAAAATAATAATTTCTAATTTTAATTTATTAATACATATAGTGAGGACTGAAAAGGGATTTCACTACAAAGTTTTAAAGACAAGTGTTCTGTGAATACAAGGAACAAAAGAAACTCTTTAAAAAAAATCTCATCTCAGTCAAAATCTAGAACATATTAGAAGTGAAAAGTTACATCACCATGTCGAAATTACATTTTTGCATTTAATAACGGCAAGTAAGTCGTGAGCTGCATTTTGACATGCAATCCCTTCTTGATAAAGTTACTTATAAAAAATTACTACAAACTATTTAATTTAAATATATAGGTATTTTTACTTAGCATTCCGTTCAGGAACCTATCCAGTTCAGGTCACTCTCCCCTATACTAAGAATTTGAGAAAGTTAGGTTAATATGACAATGTGCCTGTAGGCATTTTACTTCATCACTATTGTGGATTATTCCCGCTACAGTATTCAATCCACTGGGCTACTTCATCATCCGAAAGTGGAAGATCCTTCCCATCTTCCAGCCTTAGTGCAGGACCATTTTTTAATATGACTATTTTAACGCCATTGCTTGTGCGTTGTGGCATTTCCGGGGGTATTCTACGTTGCTGATTATGATGTGACCTTCAGTGCCACGAAATACAATCAGCTTTTCGAAAATTGAGGTTTAGAGTACCCGATCTCATAGACTAATCTCAAATTTTTGATATTTTATTTTCTTTAGTGCTACTGAAAGGTCCGAAATCGACAAAAGAATGGAACATGACTGAGACAATACATTCTATACTTGAGGTCACGGAAGCCTATGCATTTACTCGTCTGTGACTTTTGGCTGGTGAGAACTTGATTGAGTCTCGATTCTTCTCATTGTTGCTGCCTTAATTTAAAACTCTGGTATGATGATGTGGGAATGTCTATTCTGTGGTTTGTGTCGGACCGCCAGGTAGTAAATTAATTTGGAAGGATTCTCTGTGGTCTTGTATATTGATATCTGCCTTCAAGTTGTTCTTTTCCATGATTCTGGATCAACGTATCACTGGTTACAATGGATACAGTAAGTCGCTTATTGATCATGGTCATCATAGCTCTCATGGATTAGTTGACCTTCCTTCATCAGGAGTTCATTTCATATTGTGCCAATTTATTTTCCTGCATTAAAGTCTATACACCTTACCTTCTAGCATCGCTGGCATTCTTTCTTACCAGTTTCATAATAAGTTAATCACACGAATGCAAGCCTTCAACGTCCAAGGAAGTGTCGATGAACGGCTTTCTATCCACATACTTTCTGCCAAAAATATTGAAACTAGTTGGATACTCAAAGGCTATCTTCTTCATTGTGATATCCCTGACTTTCTATTCGTATCGTAATCATCTAGCTACTGAGGTCACGGCGGCCGATCATTCTATCCTTGATCCGTGGATGACACAGGGACTGAAAATATTCTTTCTCGGGCGTGATTCAAGAAATATTTGGAACGTACTCTAAAGGAGTATTTGTGACTCAGTATCTTACACACAGGAAGCTCCCGGTAGTGATCGGTCTCTGGAAGACATGACTGCGCGAAAAGTTAGCAACGTTGCTTTGATGACAAGATGTCAAATTGATCATCCTGGTTCCTGGTCCGGCTATCATCTTGTGGGACGTATCCTCACAGCTGTCGAGATCTTAGCACATGAGTCGGAATCTAGTTCATTGGGCTAATCCGTAGATTGCCGAGAAGACGAATAGAATGGCACGGCCTGCTTCCACGGCGCACCATACTCGTAGATGCCGACTTGTAAAATTTGTGAGATCATCCAGCATTGCTTCGAGATGTCTTACTGTTCATTTTCAGATTGTAACCTCTGATACCAAGTTATCTGTTTATGCGGCAACATCACGCCTATACGGCAGTTGCTAGACTATATGGTTGCCAATGACATGCTCGATGATGTCACGGGTTACATCAGCTGTGGTGTGGTACGGTATCTCATGACGCTTTGTTCAGCTTGATGCTTCACGGTGGGCGGAGACAACTGCTACTCTTATTCTGTTTTTAGATTTCTGACTTCATCATCCACCTGACTTTAATTTATTTAGTTCATAGAACGAGGCGTCACTAAATATAGGCCAACTAAATATTTTTTATATTCTTAACATGTGACGTGTATGAGTTGACTCGCGAGCTGGAACTCGGAACATGATTGAATTGGATTGAGTGAAATTATAATGAACCCTTAAAAGACACTTGGAATCACTGTGACCCCACTGGTTTTCCGATCTTTTCCGATAGTCCCCTAATTATGAATATCGAGGGTACTTTTTTGGTAGGATTTTTCAGTAGGGAGGTTTAAAATTCTAAGTCCGCAATCCTTATCTGTCAAGGAAAGTAACTCTAGAAGCGAACGAAGTCAATCTTCCTATCCGGTTCACAAGAGACCTTTCTTTCTGAGAACTCTTGCGAGTGCCATTTAGCGACCTCAGCTTTCTTTTTCCTTCGAGACGATACTTGAACGCTTAGAGCGAATTTTTGAGCACTTTCATACTTAGAGAATTTACGGATATATTCCGAATCTGAAAAGAGACTGAAAATTCAAAACATCCAAAATCTAAAGTATTTTTATTGGCAAAGTGCCTATTTAAATAGTGAAATATCGTCACTCATAAATTACTCAATCTAAACAGAAGAATAGAACACGTTCCGTCATGTACTCTGGTCGAGGAAGTTAGACTCAGTAATTTTATAACCTGTTCATCAGTTTCTTAGCTTCTTATAAGCAGGCGAGACTCAACTCCCTTACCTGGTAAAGAAAGCGGCTAAGCCTGAAGGCAAGCTCAGTGAATTTCTCACAGGCTAGAGAATCTTTCAAAGCCAGATATAAAACTCTGTGTCTCATTTTCAATACCTACCTCGTCCCTTCCTCAGCAGGAAGATGCGCACCTGTAGTCAGAGAGAGACTCGACTCAGGCTTTCTTCAAACCATAAAATCTTGAATTGGTTTAAATTTGGTTTAAAGCCCATTTATTTAAAATAAGATTATTTCTAAAGTCTTAAGACAAAAGAGAGAGAAAGAAAGAAAGACAAGGAGAGAATTAGTTTATTCTCAACGTGCTAAAAATATAGTTTAGTTTTAACAAAAATTAGAGAATTATATTGCGTAAAGTGAAGGCTTAGATATTTAGATGCGTGTGTTGCAACTAATTAAATAAAGGCATTTTAGACTTTTTTTATTGAAATTTAGAGATTCAGTTTAGCTCAGATAATAGAGATCATATGTCTATATAGCTCAGAGTAGGATCTTATGAATAAACGCCTGTATCTCGAAAAGAAACCTTATTCTTTCTCCATGCGCAACCTTTAATATTATTAAAATTGTTTAAACAATCTAAGAATTGTTAAAAAGTTAACTTAGCTAAGTTCCAGAGAGAATAATTGTTTTTATATTCACCAATAGAATCAAAGATAACCACCAATACGGTGAAGACCAGCGTATAAATGATCTTCATTTTTTCCAAGTACAGGAAAAACTGATAAGAAATCGATTAAAGACTTTGCTCCACAGTCAAACGCCACAGTATCTTTGAGATTTGTTTGTAACCAGAGATAACAATCAACCTTCATGGTTAGGGGAGGACGTCTATGGAACAAGATACCTAGTACGATCAGAGATGAACCCAAATATCTTTCACTTTAGAAAGCTATTTTTTGATTATTTGTTCAATTTAGACAATCCTGCATCCCCCTTTAGAAAACCACAAATTGGGAAGAAAAGCACAATTGGGGTTCTGCATTAAAAACTAATATAAATTCTGCAAAATATGTTGCAAGAATTAAAAATTCAGATATCATTCCTTCGCAGGATTGATCAAATATGGTATATTTGATCAATATATCACGATTTACAAGGTTTCAAGGGTTTTCAATAGATTACAACGAATTTCAACAAAGTTTATAAAATAAATACTCCAATGCACCCGTTCACGTAATTCATTGCATCTTACAACATTTCAATACACTAATCGTAATTTTCTCAAAATACTATTTAATGAATGTATTTGTTAGGCTCATTAAAAAAATGTTGTGTCAATTTAAGTAAAATCCTAAAATACTTTTTATGACTCAAAGTTTCCTCCACCTATGAGTGATGTCCATTATCTACATTATTTGTACTGTAAAATATGGAGACACGCAGCCAGTGGACTTGTCAAAATTTAATTTAATTACCAACTCTTGCTAATATGTACGCAAGCATAATTAGAGTGCTTGTTTAAAGCAAATTATATTAACACTGTCGTTTTGAACGTCAAACAAGAAAGATAATTTCGTAAATTATTATCTGACGCCTGGAAATTTTATATAAATGTTACAACTTACAGGAATTTAGTTTTGATTACCTTATTATTTGATTTTTTTAAACCCTTGATTTAATCTTCGCGCTATTTCGGAAACTGCACAGTATTTCAAGACTTGGCCAACCATTGATTTAGAATATTTTACTTTTAAGAAGTGATTTTGCCTCTATTTCCCACTATTTTATAAAAATCCCGTTTTTTAGTGTGATCCATCACGTTAAGAAACGTTAGATGCCTTTTTGAGCTTTGGCCTTTTGAATATTCCCCCCAGTTTCATCCCGTACTAACTTCGAGTTCTTCGAGTATACTTCTGGTCGTGCCTAAGAAATTTTGGAATAATTTTTGAATCCCATTTGTATAATTGCTGGTGCCTTGGATACATTTGAATTCTTCACCTGCCGTGAAATTTATTGTTTTTCCGAATCTTAGAAGGCTTCATCATTATGTCCAAACTAGAGATCCTCTAGGGAGAGTTGAGACACGTGGGATTCGTTTCTGATTCGTGAGGGCTAACCGGAATACGGAAGTCCTTTTTAGCGCGCGATTTTCAAATAGCAACCAATCACAATGTCGTAACTATGAACAGAGGTTAGGTTGTTCATAATACTTTCACAACGCGCATGCGTTGTCAAACATATTCAAATTTTGTGATGACTTTCGTATTCCGGTTGGCTCTACAACTACAACTGGCTCGGGTCCAGTGAAGTTTTCTCTTGCTGCTAGTTTTGCTAGCCTGTCCGATATCTCATTGCCTTTGATGCCGCTGTGTCCAGGGATCCAATGTAGAGTCACTTGGTTTTCCATCACTAGGTTGTTTAGTGCCTCAAAACACTCCCATACTAATAGCGAAGTAGTGGTTGTTCCATTCAGGGCCATTATAGCAGCCCTGCTGTCTGAGCAGATACGGATGTTTCTTTTGTTGCCATACTCCTGTGCCTTGTAGGCGCAATGGAGCATGGCCATAATCTCAGATTGTGGAAATGTGGCGTAGGACCCAATTGGGATTGCGAAATCCATTTCACTCCTTCTACTATATACACCGGCTCCTGACTTCTCCATGTTTCTGAAACTATCTGTAAACTAGTTGTCTATGGCTCTCCTAAAGAGCCATAGAGTTGCTACTAACTTTTTGCACTTGTTTGCCAGGTGCTCGTTCCATAAAAGCTTCTTATCTAGGATGACTCCTAGATAGTTAGCTCGTTCTTTGATTTCCAGTTGTTGTCCGCCCAATTTCAGTGTAATCGTGGTTTTCCACTTATGCCGTCTGATGAATACAAACGCGTCCATTTTACTTGGATTAACCGATAGTCCAGTCTTCTTACACCAAGAATCCGCTATCCCCAGTGCTTGCTACATTACTCCCAAGAGAGCATCCACATGCTGGCCGCGCACGATAACAAGTGTATCGTACGCCTAGCCTATAACGTGCTAGCCCTGGCTCATGAGCAGATGAAGCAGTTCATCCGGTTCCACATGAAGTGGTAACACCCTTAGCCGTTGTAAGGTTCCTGTTCCCCAACGTGTGGCAGGTTCATTCTACGACTGCAATAGGCACACCATGTGAAATCATGGCCGCCCTGAAGGCTCCTTCGATATCCATAAAGGTTCCAATCACGAAGCCGTTCTGCTTCAGTTACCTTTGATTAGGTTTACTGCTCCGCGTAGGGCCGTCTCGGTCGAGTGAACAGCCCTGTAGGATGGGACGGAAATCCGTGGGTGCAGTATAATCGACCCTGCCCGTTTTCGGAATGAAGAATACCAGGAGACTTGTAAGCAATGAAAGACTTCAGGGCCCACCTTGCCCTGGAGGGGGTAACAATCTTGTTGTCTAGCCGCCGTTTGAGATCCACAGGCGGCTTTAGTTGCCTCACAGGTTACCCCATTTCTCCAGGCCTTATGAAGCCCGGAATATGTGCCTTGATCAGGTGAGCCTCGATATGCAACAGCGTTCAGAACAGATTTATTACTCTGTAGGAGAAGGGTCTCTAGGTTTCGGCATCAGTCGGTTTTACCAGTGTTACGCTATTTTCGGATAGTTTTAATTATTTTTATCGACTGGTTGTTTGTTTGTTGTTTCAATTTTAGTCCTCTTTAAATTTTTCGTAACCTCGCCTTTAGGAATCTTTAGAACATACATTGTTTAGTTGTTTGTGGTTTATCGTTTATAGTTTAGTTTTCTTTTCCTTCACTTTTGTTACGTTGTGTTTGGTTAGTCTTGATCAATTAATTAATTTATTAATGTTATACGCTCTTGCGATTGTTTTCAATCCGTTTAGCTTAGCTTCGTCGAGGAAAGGAGTTATTAACTAGAATGAATATTTGTGCTCGATTTTTAGATTCTAACAACTTTCAAGTTAAATTTAATTTGATTCTCCTTTGAATTCTGAAAATACAATCTTCCAAAACTCGGACTATAGAAAGTTCAAAAAATTTGATATTGTAAATCAATACAAACAAGTGAATTGCTTAACTCTCAGAACTTTAAATATTAAAAGTTATCATAGCTCCTACCAAATTACTAAACTACTATTATATTTTAACAACCTCTAGATTAACCCTCTTCTGAACTTCGGAATAAAGGATAATCTTCCCAAACAATAAGTCTAGAAAATTCAAGAAAATTACAAGTCCTTATAGGCCAAATTCTACATAAAGTTTCAAACATCTCGAGAATTTAAATAGCCTTATTCTTATATCCGAATCACCTCGGAATTTGTTAAAACCGATTACTTAGCTCCCTGGACTTGAAAGGGGCTTTCATCGCGGTCCTCCCAGGAGAGCTTATTGGAGAGTTAAGGAACCTTGAGGTCCCGGAAAGGATTCTTAACTTTTTCTCGTTTCTCGTCTCAAAAAGGAACCTGATATTTACTGCGGATGGCACTGACGCTAGAGTCTCGGGGGTGGGTGTCCCTCAGGAGGGGTTCTCTTCGCACTGTAGTTCAGTCTAGTGTTGAGACGAATTAAGCAGTATCTCCCGGTTGGGGTTGAGGTCTCAATGTATGCTGATGACGTCCTCCTTTACGTGACCTCTAATGTGATCCAAGAAGCCCAGGCTCTACTGCTTCGCGCAGTTGAAACTCTGTCTTCATGGTTAAGGAGGGTGGGTCTTTCAATTTTCATTCAAAAATGTCAGTTGTGTTTTTTCTCAAGGCAAGAGTTCAAGAGCTGTCAACAGTATGCGGGTTATTTCCAGACTCACTTGGGGAGCCTCTCTCACTCTTCTGCTCACAGTACACAAAGGTTTAATGAGGACCTGTCTGGAGTTGGGTGCCCTCTCTTTCTGGGGGCGAGCCAGAGCGCCTTCAAAATATTGGATTGTGTTCAGTTTTGATGTTAAAAGGCCGGGGAGGCTCCCCTGTCGTTAAGGAGGGCACTTCTTGCGAATAGATTCATTTTGAAGAACTTCCGGTAGATCGGGAGTCCGCTGATCGATAGGCTGACAACCTTGGCGACCAAATCTTTGAGTAAAAGGTTCAGGGTCTAGCCTCAACGATGTGGATTAATCATCGCATTTAATAATATGTTCTCGTTCATTCGAGTCTTAAATATCACGGTTAGGCCTGCTTATTTCTATGAGGACTGGATCGACTTGGTTACGCTCCTAGATATCGAGCTTGAGTCTTGCCTTGCCTTCAAAGAAGCGATGTATCCAGCGACTCTGTTCGAGGAATTTGTAGGCACGAGATACCCTGGGGCGATCCGAGTAATTACGGATGGCTCGGTGAACCCTGTTTCGGGAGCTGTGGGCTGTGGTTTCTTCATCCCGGTCAGGAACCCAAGATATGGGGTGAGACTGAAAGACCACTCGACTTCCTTGACTGCTGAATTTCAGGGTCTTTTTCATACCCTCATCCGAGTGTTGGGAAAGGAGAGGAAGGATGTAGTTATCTTTGCAGACTCCCAGGCAGCATTGAAAGCTATCCGAGATAGTGCGATTCTACTTATTGGGCGGCATTATGCTGGACTTATGGAAGGACTAATGTTTCAAAAGCTGATTATTTTAATCATGTTTCGGTCAACACCCCAAACCATGGTTTCGAGGCTACAGGCTCCCTAGACGCTACATCAACCTAGTCACGAGACTTAGAACCTCACATTTTTGCACGGGAGACCATTTCCTAAGAATGAGCTGGAATATTCCTGAGGGATGCGAATGTGGTTCCGAGCTGAAGGACCTTACGCATCTTATACATCAGTGTCGTTTGCTCGCATAAGGCCGGCCCGGGATACTCAGGTACATGCACCGAGTTTGCATAATATAAATGAGAATAGATTATAATCGGGCACAAATATTTGAGAAATTGTTGACTTTTTTTAAAGCGTCACTTATTATTGCGCCCTTCTCAATCCGTGTTTCAACCCCAAATTAATGCCCAACCTCAATACAGGTCGCAACCCCAAATTAAATACGAATGGATCCCAGTCTCACTGATCAATCTTTCTTCATTCATGTATGAACCCCCATACGATTGAATCCGACACCGGTCCGAATGGATAAGTGTGGATCCGAAACCAAACCGAATGAATCAAACACCAATCGGAAACAAACTTTCACTTGATCCGAGTGAAGCGGAAACTAATCCGAACCGAACTTTCATTCCTTTTTAATCCGTGCGTCAACATCAACTTGGATCCTAACACACATTTTAATCCTTTTCAATCCATGCGCTTAATCCGATGAATCCTAATTCGCCTTTCAATTATTTTCAATCCGAACGAATTTATCCCCTTCTAGAAAATCTCTAAAATTCTGACGGGTTTCACGTATCTTTCTACGTTTTCCGAAAATATGAAAACGTATCAAGTTTCGTCAATATTAATGCTAATTGTTATTTATTATTAATTTTTCAAGTTTTCGCGTATATCTCACCGTTTTCGAGGTAATTCAAAATGTTTATTTTTTATTATATTGAAAATCTGTTTACTGCTTTAGATTGGGATGTCCCAGGACCATCCCCCTTTAGAAAACACTGAAAATGTTGTCAGTTTACGAGTATGTCTCACCGTTTTCAAGATAACTAAATTTTCATTTTTTCGTTGTTATTTAAAAAATCTTTTTATTGGGTTAGTTCATGTAGGTCGAAAACGAAACCCCTCTGCAAAAACCTTAAAATTTTGGTCGAAAACGATTTCCCTCTTCAAAACCCTGAAAATGTTGTCCGTTTTCACGTAACTGCGACCCTTTTAGAGATAATTCAAAATTTTGTATTTTTTCCGAATTCGAAACATTTATTTACTGGTGAAAATTTTTTCTGCTTTCACGCACCTCTCACCGTTTTCGATATAACTAAAAAATTTCATTTTTCACAATGAATTATAACTAGCTTGACTTGAAGACTCTCATTTCAATTGGTAATTTTTAACTATTTTATTAATTTATTATAATAATTAAGCCAGATATGTTGACTCTTGAAATTTGCGCCTACTTGAATTATCGAATCTGTTCCACATTATCAACTTATCGAATCTTGTTTTCGATTCTCTACAGCTGATTGGTTGATTCTACTGCGACTTACATTATATGTCAATGGCTAACTGAATTGACCAAAATGGGGCTTAGGGACTACGCATGAAGTTAGATTTGAGAATATAGTGTCCGATTAACTTCGAACTTTGAATTTTTTTAAACATGGAATAAATTCCATTGTTATTTATCAAAATCGGAATTGTTTCATAGTAAATTGAATTTATATAATAATCTTTTCAGAAATCGAAACACTATCCTCTTCTATTTATTATCCAGCATAGGGGCTGAGCTTTTGTTGACCAAAGAAAGGTGTGATTAATTAATTTAAATTAAACAAAGTTTTGATTTTAAGAATTAAAATTACTTTTTCAGTGGGAGAAAGGCCATTTAGTTTTTTCTAGCCCCAGCACAAAAAAAAATCTTCATATTCTCATAATTTACTATGTACTTTTATATTTCAGTATGGACGTCTATCAACATTTTGGTATACATAAAAAAAGCTTCTTTGAATCAAAGGAGTTTCAGCATTATGCCAGCTGAAAATTCCTGTGCAGGAACCTCGGAGGACCCTGGATATGTTCCTGGACATGAAACTGTAGAGGTAATCTTGACGGTTCCTGTAAAGTAATTTGGCGAAGGAAACTGTAAATTTGAACAAATTTTGCGGGGATACGCATGGAAGTTCAAGAAAAAAATGTACAAATGTATTTTGATCTACCTGATTGTTCATTTGCTGAAAATAGAAAAGAACGTCTGAAACAAATGGAAATCAGGTTTACTAGAAATTTTTGAATTTTCCCTATTCTTTTTCTCCATCACTTTCGGATCACGAGGCTTCGCTAAAATCGTGTTGGCAATTTCCTGAAGATTTATCTTAAACCGTTGCTTCTGCAAAATCGGGACGAGAAGATTGTATTTGTCAATTTTATTGTTGATATTTTTTTCAGTCTCTCTTAAATTTTCCAAAGTGAGGTTCCAAAATTTTTCACTTTTTATATCCAGGGGCTCACTTAAGTTGTTCCTCGCTTCAGACAATGTTTTTTCTAGTTCTTCTGTTTCTTCTTTTATCTCCTTTGCCAATCGAATCCACTCGGGAGTAAACCCGTTTTTTATCAAGACCTACAAAATGAAGCTTTTAAATCAGAGTATTACGAAATGAGGACAGTCTGTGGGTTGAGTCTGATTCAAATGTATTTAACTAAATGGGAGAGGGAAACTAATTTACAAAAGGAAAAGCAAAGTACATTCAACTTCCGATTGAAGACCGGTTTCGGGGGTGGCTCACGCTGGCCTTGGTCTTCAATCGGAAGCCTCCAAACGTAAACAGTCAGGGCTGAGGGACGGATCATATTTATTGAACGTAGTCTGAGGGACATCAGTGACAAAATTTAATTGACATTCTAAGGTCGTGGTGAAATTCTGCCAATTTGCTTTTGCAAAGTTGTAGAGAGGTACGTCCGAAGATTTTTCCCAATTAGTACAGAGGCTAAGAAAAATTGATCGATGGTCCGAGTCTAGTTCGTTTATAGTAATAGTGTCGTGGTTGAAGTAGTTATTTCTGGTTATTGCAAAATCAATGAGGTCGGATTTATGTTTAATATTATGGGAAAAGAAGGTATGCGAATCTGGTGCGGAGACAGATTCTTTCCGGTGATGAATTCGAATAGTTGTTTTCCAGTTTTGTTTGCTGTTCTACTAGTCCAAGCCAGGTGTTTGGCGTTTAGATTACCTGTAACAATTACCGTGGGTGCTAGTTGACTGTGATTGTAGCTTAAGCAAATCTTTTGCTTGTGTTCGAGGAAATGTGCCCTGGAGGGCAAGATAAAAATGAACTTTGATTATCTTTTTATTAGTATCTTACGACCCGTAAGATACATGTGTTTGATGACATGGCGTCAAGACCGCTCTCGGATTAATGGACTTCGCTTCGGCAGTACAGTGGTGCAAACGGACCGCGACTTTTTCAACTGCGCAGGCGTCATACAATGGTGGAGTAAGGAAGAAAACTGATGTTCTCTTCGTCACTCCTTCCTTACGCGACGCCTGCGCAGTTGAAAAAGTCGCGGTCTGTTAGCACCACTGCGGCAGTGGCGCGCCACTCAAGACGCAGGTGAGTGGGGGCTTGCTAGCGAGGATTGTTTCGTCGATGTTGCTGGGAGGGGGTTTCACGGGATTGGTTCGCTCTCGCCACGTCAAAGTCTACAAAAGTCGGACGAACAGCATAACGCGGGATGCGCGACTCGGAATTGGTTCGGATGCCTAGTCAACGAAAGAAAGAAGAATTTTGGATGTTGGGTGCGTATAATTTATAATTATCAATTTTTTCATACCTCATTCAGTTTGTAAGTGATGAAGTCGATATGAGGATTTTGCATTGAAACATCATCTTTTAAGGGTTTTCCTGTGCCTGGAAGGTCATTAAATTCTCCTTTGGACATTGCTTCCTGGATTAAATCTTCCACGAGACGATCCATTCCGAAACGGGTTTTTATATCTTTGGCACGACTCTTATCAATTTCAACGAGGGATTTTTCATCTGTGACTTGTAATTTTTGAATTTTGTGGTCCATCACGTGTTCTGCAGCTTTTTGTGCTCTTTCAAATACGTTTCTTCTTTGTCTTTCACTCGGGGTTCCAATTCCTGTATTGTAGGTCAGATAATGACGATGTTGAGGAGCAGTGTGCTAAACATACAAAGAATTTTTTCAAATAAATAAAAAAATTTTGTTAGTTGCTTAGCATGCGTCCATAACCGTAAAATCACTTCTGGTGTAATTATCCTCTTTTTAATTATTTTTTCAAAATATGCTGAATGAAGCCAGTTTTAGTTGTTAAAATTACTTTTTATAATATTATATACACATTATATCATTATTTGTTATATTTCTTGCTTATTACTTTATCCTTCCAAATTCCGTTTGATCTTTTAAACATTTAAAATGCGTTAAATAGTGTGAAAATTCCTTGAAATCCTTTAAAATTCCGTAAAATCTTTTGAAATATTACGAAATCCTCTAAAATCCGTGGATATTTTTAGGATCTTTTGAAGTCTCTTAAAATTCTTTGAAATTTCGTGAAATCATCAAAACCACTTCAAATCTTTTTAAATCCATTAAAATCAATTAAAGTCCTTTAAATCTTTTGAATTGCCTTTAAAACTATTGAAATCCTTAAAGAACTCTAGAAATCCTTAAAATTCTTCGAGACTACGTGAAATCGCTTGAAATATTCAAAATCGCATTAAAATCCCTGAAATCCTTTAAAATTCGTAGAAATCCCTTAAAGTCAACAAAAATCGGTTAAAATCCTTCAAATTTCGTGAAATATAATATATAATATCTTTATGATAGAAGGAGATAGAGAAAATGTATCCCATCCTATCTCATTGTCAATCTAAATTCACGTCAATCTTTTTCAGCCCCCTCTTTTCTATCTTATTCTATTCTTTATCCATCCACGTCAATATTTTTATATCTATGTGTCAATCTAAATTCCCGTCTATCTTTTTTAATCTCCTCTTCTCTATCTCATCGTATCCTACGTCTATCAATGTCTACCTTTTTCAATCTAAATTCACGTTTATCTTTTTCAATACCCTCTTCTCTATCT
>CAKNWT010327268.1:627-19155 GCA_932066315.1 Andricus coriarius | reverse complement strand
ATGAGACTTTTCTCATTATCTGACCAGCCTAGATTAGTCGTAGAGAAGTCTCGTACTTTTTTCCTCTGATCGATTATTTTATCTCTTAAAAACTGTCTGCTAAACTTGGCAACAATGATAGGTGCGAGTAGCGGATTTGATGGTGGAAATTTTCGAATGCGATAAACATTTATAAGGTCTTCTTTAGCGAAGGGAGCATCAAGAGCCTTGCAAACCGATTCTAGGACCGATGGAAGATTCTCATTCGGCTTCATAGGTAACCCGTGAATTTCAAGGGTACTCTGAAGCGCAGCTTGCTCTTGATAATTGAGAGAAGCTTCAAGCGAGGCGACCTTCAATTTTAGCGTGCTTGCCTCCGTCTTTATTTGCGTGACCTGATCCGCACTGCTAACAGTAGAACTTTCAAGCAGATTGATTCTGCGAGAATTCTCTGAAACATCTGTCCTAATTTCCTGAACCGTGGTGTTGATTTTTGTAATCCACTCATGCTGCTCAGTTTCGAACTCCTTGAAGAGATTTCTCATCTGTTCCTGCGCCTGCACGGCCGCTTCCCTCTGAGCCTGTAAGACCGCACTGTGTATTGCCTCGATGAATCCAGGCGGCAGGGTCGCAGCAGTGACAGGAGATACTGTAGTAAGTAAGGGGTTAGATACCTGATCCTTACTGGCAGGATCGATAGTTCCACTTTGCAAGGAGCTTTGATCCAATCCCGAAGAGGTGTCGCCAGTATTCGGTGATTTGCAGTTCACGCAAAAAAAATTGATTAATCCTTTTTTCAGATCATCAAATTCTTTTTTCGACAATCCGACGTTGACGCAGGCTAAGTGGCTGATTACACCACCCTGTATGCAGGAAACAACACCTTGCGATCCTCTGGATATTGTCTTATTACACTCGGGACAAGCACCCATCGTAATACGTATTAATTGCGAAAGAACTATCGACCTCCGAAACTAAAAAACAGTTTTTTAAGCACCAAAGAGCCCAAAAATCACCAAATGCAACATATACACTGCACTCCGAACACAAATACAATCACTGAGATACAATACAAAGTACAAACTTGTCTAATAAATAAGTTATGACAAGTATAGAGCGAGACGAAACGGAGCACACGTCAAGAACCGAACAGGTCATACACAAAGAATCGCTTACGCGAATCCCATAATCAGCGAGACTTTCACCATATTTTCGCGTGATTATGGCGAGCTCTTGTGCCAATTGACATGCGTCAGCTCTGGATCCAAAAGCCCTTTCTAGTGATTTTAAAATCTCTTCTAATGAGGCTCCCACCATATTGGGATCTAAAATCATGACGTCACAACGTCACGTGATAGGCAATATGGAGGCAACAACGGGGTCACTTTTCCGCTAATACATGCGATGTGAAGGCTTTTTAATTTATTTTGAAATTATTTCGAAGAATTGGGAGTCAATATCTGCAAAAATGGTTAGAGTAGACATTTTAAGAAAGAACACAAAAATTGTGCACATTGGACATGTTATAAATTTGGAACAAATATCAATTAGAAATTCATGGAATCGTCCTCCAGTGTATTGTTTTCGTGAAAAATGGTTTGTTTTTTATTATTTAAGGATTGAGCATGGCTAGCTAGTGGTACTTTAGAAACTGAATTTAAAATATATTATAAAAGAATATGAATTACGTTTTATGTGAAAATTTCAGATCCTCTCACTACGTACAAAAAAGTGGCTTTCATCTAGTTCTTACGATAAATACAAATTGGACACAAATCCTTCAAAAGTGTACAATTTTCTATTTGAAATGCGTTTTACGACACTTCACAAAAAAATACCTTGATTAAGTAGAAAGTGATATTTTACTGAAAATAATATAATGAGTGATATACGGAACATAACGTAATTTTAGGTTATGTGTTCTATAATAACGACGATGATAATTCATCATTCGGGTATAATGACTTATTTTAAATTCTTCCTCACATATGTTATTATATTAAAGTAAAAGAAAATAGTAGCATCTAGTGAGAAAATCATTATTCTTTAAAGATATGATGGTATGTCTAATATGAAGACGAGAAGGAAAAAACGCTTTTTTCAACTTTATGAGTCCCAAATACACGAATCCAAACTTGCCTTCTGGTGCTATTTAAATTTGTTGTTGATTATATTGCTTTAAATTGAAAGTAATATAAATATAATAATAATTTTCATTATAAAATTCAAATGGATCATGTATGAAAACCTGTAATATGATGAAAACGACCCCGTTATTTTAGTACTACATTTTACCACCAGCTGGCGTATCATTGTATTTCAGATCCCAATTCTGAATGTGCTTTAGAGCATGCCCTGTTACCTGGTTTTTTATGAACATTATTAAAAGGTGCATTTCTGCCTCTTCTACTGAGGCGGCAGCGGCGCGACAATGCTCGATGAACATGTCGACCGACATGTTCATCCCATCGAAAGAAGGGATGATATCTCGAGCTAGTTTTAAGACACCACCCATCTTCTTGCTATTGACCAAACTGTCGCCAACATGCCCAGACTGAATTGAGGATGATGACCTTTCCCGAATTTCGGGATCGTGAAGAGGGTGACCGGAGTGACCCCAATGACCCACCTCATGATCCGTTTGCACCGATACCACGCTTGTAGTTGCGGCCGGTGCTGGCGGTACTGTTTCGGTTTGAACTAAAGGTAGCGCATCGTTTAATTTGATTTTCTGACCGCGTGTGCTAGGCATTTTTAATCAATACAAATGGAAATTGCAAGGTAGAAAAAAGTTTTAAATTAAACACTTTTGATCGCTGATTTCACAGATTTTCAAATACCTGACTTCAATATTGTAAAATTTCACCTTGTGTCTTTGATTCAATTAGTTAATGCATTTGAAAATTCAAGTTAAATTCAGTTAAAGTTATGTAAAACCAAATAAGACTATAAAAGGTTTGACATTTTTAAAGAAATTTAAGTGATAAAAAATATAAAGAGTTTGCATTTTATTTTTATTTTTTTTTTATTTTCAATTATTTCAATTAGAAATTTAAAAATAAAATTTAAGTGAATTTTTAATGCGAAAGGCAAAAAATTAATTAAGGAAATCATTTTAAAATCACGATGATTATTATTTTGAAATCTGAGCTTATAAGAAGTCAGATTTAATTAGTAAAATTGTCCTCAATTAATAATTTGAGTTCAAACAAATTCAAAAGATTAAAACAAATCAGAATATTAAATATTCAAAGAAAGATACAAGTTGTACACAAATCCTGAAAAACATACGCAAGTAAAAACCTGAACAACGCATGCAATATTCGAAAAAAATTTTCTATCGAGGCAGAATCGCAAGTTCCCTAATTAAAATATATTTAAAAAAATTCAAACTTAAATTCTAGGACTTACTACTTGACTTATGGTGCGTGACTCTGAAAAAAATAGAAATTTCACAATTTTCACTCTTTTTAAACTTTGTTTACAAAAGAATTCACAAAACAATAATTTTCTTTATCGACCTTCCTATAAGTCCTCCAGGATGGTGAATTCCTTGGCCAGGTCCAGATCCATCAGGTCCAGGTCCAGGTCCTCCGTTGCGATCGCACTTCACGCACGATCGATAGGTCCCACGATGCGATCGCACTTCACGTACGACCGATGGAACATAGCAGCAACAGAATCCTGGCAATGGATTCTCTCGGGATTCGCTCGGGATAGTTGGGGTTGACAGTTCTAGTGGTCACACTCGTCTTGGCGGCTTCCTGGTTGCAGAAAATTCTCGCCGTCCCTCAGCTTGAATCTACCGCTCATTTGGGCCGGAAAGCTACCCTTCGTCCACCTTCCGGAATCCGAATTGAGTCAATCCGTCGACTTTCTTCTTGAGTTTGTCACTTCACCTTTCATAATTTATTGTCCGAATTTAAGCACCTGAAATTGTTCAATTATTAAATTTCAAAAACATCATTTTCAGGTGCAACGTTACCACAACGCTGCCACCAAATTGATTTTTAATTGTTACGTCGGCACTTCGAACAAAATGGCCAATATAAGCGCGAATATTCAAACCAACGATGATGTCGATAAGTTCCTTTTTCTCGGGATCGCTGCTGCAAACGGCCGTTGAAACGACCTCCTAAAATTGGTATGAGGTAGCACAATAAAACACAAAACACAAACACGATTAAAATTGAGAAACCACGTTATTTATTTATTTTATATTGAATCGAAACTATGAGTCATGCACTAATATTAACACATTGAACGCTCGTTGATCGCCAACGCGTCCGAACTGGAAGATTCTCAGTTACAAAACTGTCTTTTAACTTTCAAGAGAAGTGAAGTGAACAAAACGAAAATTGACGATAGACTGTCTGTTTGCGCGTTCCGGTGGCGGCGCTATCACGTGACATCGCTGGGTCAGGTCGAGTTGAGAGCGACCATACACCCCCGCTTAGCCAATCACAGTTCGAAATCTATCCCCTAAAAAGTTTTCTTTTTCTAACGCAAAGGGCCCACAGGGCACGAGTCACGCCCTATGAGTCGCTGGAGTGGGAAGGTCGTTCGGTGACAATTTTCGAGGTACTTGAGAAGCTCGAAACAAGACCCCGTTTTTTCTACATAGCCGGAAGGGTCGAAGTTGCGTAGCCAAGCCCCCTCGATGCGTTAATCTCAAACACGTAAGGCGGTATTTTAAGTGGTTGTCGTAAACTTTTAACTGCAATTTTCGGAAAAGCTATAAAAATTAAGGACCGAACTTTGAAAAGAACCAGGGACCAATTTTGAGTGAAAGAATAGATTTCCTGTCATTTTTATTACATGGGAAAGTTGAAAAGTTTTAAAATTGAGGGTGGTCTGTTTCGAATTTCTCAAGTTTACAACTTGCAGATGTTTATTTATACGCTGGACGTGACTGGCCCAGATATCGTAATTTTCTACGGTCCTTTTTCATATATTTAATCTTTATTTCTGAAATTTTCTAAGCGTGAGAAAGGGACCTAGTAAATTTCTCAAGAGTTTCTACTTTCCCAGTAAAGAGAAACTAATTGGGGCAAATTTCAGCGGATAAAGATTCTTGAATTCGCCCGAATTTCGCTTTCTGATTCGTTTAAACGAATTGAGCCACCGTGAATTGAATGCGTTGCAATTCGTTTTGATTCGTGGTCAAGGTCATTTCGAAAAAAAATTGGTAAAAACTGCATGCCTCGAGACTCGAACCAGCGATCCCAAGTTTATAAGTCCAGAGGGCAACCACTGAGCTACGGGACTCATAGATATTTATTTATAATAGATCCTTTATGCCCAGCGCGTTGGTTATAGCTTACGAATTCGATTGAATAGGTCAGCCTTTAACTGTATTCGCGCTGACGAATTCAGGCGGATTCGAGCTTGACTTTAAATCTCGCGAATCAAAACGAATCGGCCGACACTGAAATTAATTCGTGCTGACACATTCAAATGAATTAGGTCCCCTAAAAATTGTTCGCCGAATTTGGGCGAATAGCAGATTTGAAGATTAAATTACTTATTTCCGAATTTACAAGAATTTACGACTTGCTCTAATTCGAGATTATCGCAAAGCAAGATTCACGAAAGCTCTAATGAATTCATCTCAATTCGCATCAATTAGTTTCTTTTTACTGGGTTCCTTCTGTGTTCCTATATATTAGCTTATAATCTTCTAAATATATTTAATTCCATTAATAACACGCTTTCAAAAAACTATTTCGCTATAGTCTGTAATAACCTATTTTTAAAATGTTGGCGCTGATCGATAAAGAAAGAATTTAGTGTACCTGCGAGCGCTGATTTCGCAATAAAAATCAAACGTGTGTCGCAACACATTACACCACAATGCAAATTGAGTTTGTAGTCACAGAGTGTACTCACAATATAGAAATTGTACTTTCGACGGCAGCGTCATAAAATTACAATCTTTTGGAGCTAAATTAAATTTGGTTTATCTTCAAATTTTCAAATAATGGTAACTAGCAGCTTTTAAAAAACAAATTATATAGTTTGATAATTTGAAATAGCTTAATTATTATTATTTATCGTTAAGAAAAACCAAAGTACCTATAAAGAATTCCACACAAAATTAAAGAATATACGAACATAACCTGGAAACGTACAGAAATATAAAAAATCATGCAATTGTACTCAAAAATGACACTAGGCTGCCACGCAGTCTCTGGACCCTCTCTAGACCAAATGGACACGAAATTCAAATTCATAATTAGTAAAGTCAAGTTTTTTAAAGAAATTTATAGAAAATAATTTTTAAAAAAATATGAATCGTAGATTGTAACTAAATAAAAGACGAATTTGCAAAATAGAAAAGCATTTTTGAAGGGATAGTAAGAGAATTTGGCAGACTAGGAAGTTTTTATCGTGCGACGTGTGAGTTTGTAGCGTGTTCTCAATTGGAGAGTTTGCCGCTCTCAGCGCTGTCTAACTGACCAAATGGACACGAAATTCAAAGTCAATTTTTTTAAAGAACTTGATAGAAAATGATTTAAAAAAAATATGAAGCGTGGATTGTAACTAAATGAAAGACGGATTTGCAAAATAGAAAAGCCTGTTTGAAGGGATAGTAAGAGAATTGGGCAGGCCGGAAAGTAAAAATAAATTTTTATCCCATGCTATTTGGCCATGCAATTCGTATTATTGTTTGGCCCTCGCCGTGCCCAACCTGCAGTACCTGATTCAGGTTAGTTGAACGGCGCCGCCTTGTGAGCCATTAGTGAGCAGTAAACTCTGTCAAGACTCTACCAACAACAGCAAAGAAATAGCTAAATAGCTTTACTGCGAAATAAAAATAAAACGATACCTAATTCAGGTTAGTTGGACGCCGATACACTGCACATTAAAAGGTATGTATATATTATTTGTATAAATTAGCAAGTTGATACATAAATGATCTATTTAAACAACGCAACTGACGCAAGTTGGCACATAACCTATCAAAAGGTTTTTCAAAATTGAAGATGAAAAGTCATTTTGAAATTTCAAATTTAAATTAATAATATTATTTCAAGTTTGACTGAAAATTGTGAATCTACGTTATAATGAACATGAATGTTTTTTAAAATTATTTAGCCATACTTTCTTTTTATTCAGAAATTTGATTTTAAAAATGAAAAGATGTCGAAAAATGTCACATTTATGTGCATTACAGAATATAGAAAAACTCATATATAATAAAATATAAATGACTTCTATTTGAAATAAAACCCTTAATTAATTTTTACCCTATTGGTGTAAGTTTTACCATAAAACAGTTATATGAAACATCCTAATTATTTTTATTTCGTACACAAGTGCACGTTCAGTTGACTAATATTCATTCATTTATCTTACAGGAATTATGAAAAATTCGATTGGGCGTAATCAGGCAACGCTTAGATAATTTTTCGTATAAGGTGTGATATGATTTAAAAGAAATTTTTTTAGACAAATTATTCATTTCTCTGTTTAAAGACAAAATCAAATTTTACAATGTAAAATTAAATTCAACGAAATCACAAATATTGAAGTCTTTAAACTTTTATATAACATAAGAAAATTAACTATAATATGAAATGAATCACAGTGTTTACATTTTTAAATATAAAGTTACCTCATAATGTTTATTTTTGATACAAATGTTATGAATTTTATCTTTTTTATTAATTTTTGAACCTTCAAATTAGTCAAATTAACTATTTTGAGAATTGGTTACAGACGGTAATTCGGTGGAAAAAGGCTCGAGACATATGCGAAATTTTAAAGGAGATGAAATGAAGACCTGATTTACAGTTTTTATCAAACTTTTATGAATTTGATCTTTTTTCTGAATTATTGAGGGTGTAATGTGTAAAATTACACTCTGAAATTCGTCACTTTGGCTATTTTGAAGTTTGCTTACAGAAGGTATACAATAAGCTAAAGTGGGCCAATTATTTAAAAATTTAAATTTCTCGCAGTCGATCAACTTCAACTTAGTCTTTCCCTGGTGTAACGAAACCTCAAAATAGAAATAATGCGGTATATTTTTAAAATTTGTATTTCGGTAGAAAAAGGCTCGGGACATACGCCAAATTTTAAAGGAGATAAAATGAAGACCTGATTTACATTTTTTATCAAACTTTTATGAATTTTATATTGCTTCGAAATCATTGAAGGTGGCTATTGAAGCTTATTTAAAGCTATTGAAGCTGGCTATCATTGATTATTTTGAGGTTTGGTTACAGAAGGTAAACAATAAGCTAAAGTGGGCTAATTATTTAAAAATTTAAATTGATCGCTATCGTATAACAAAAGTCAACTTCAACTTAGTATTTGCCTTGTGTAACGAAACCTCAAAAAAGCAATACAGTCCAACCCCGAGCAGTGCCGTTTTCGGGGATGCAGGGGAGTATAATTCAAGCGCATCCATAATCGTTTAAGGAGTACTGCTTAAACGATGATGGATTCTTGATTATGGACGCTTGAAGTCGCCTTCAGCCCACGTTGTCGATAGGTATTATATTTTTTTAAAGTTTTTATCGTTTCAAGAAAAACTATTGCAATTACTTTTCCCTTTTAATGAGTTTTTCTTGCATGATACGGAGAGGATACGATGTGGATACTATAGCGATATGGTGTAGCGTATCTGTTCCGTTCATTCGGTCCGCTAGGGAACAAATATGTAAACTGTTGAAACTATAATAATACGTTAAAATTTACGTTAAACGATCATGCCGTAATTGCAACAAGTTGCTTTTTCAGCGTTAAAAAATAAAAAAACAAAGTGGCTGTAATTGAAGTCGGGCCCCTGCATACTGGCAACCCGCTTGAAGCCCTCGTTAGCAGACTGCAATGACAGACACATTATTTTTTCATTTTTTAACGCTGAAATAGAAACTTGTTGCAATTACGGCATGATCATTTAACCTGAATTTTAACGTATTATTATAGTTTTAACAGTTTATATATTTGTTTTGCTTCTTTCAATAATTATAATGCCATATTACTTTAACATTACTTTACCATTACTTTACCATTACGCTATAGCGTAATGCGTGCGTTCGGCCGGTCCGCCAGGATTTATTAATCAATTTATTTTGACAGCGCATACATGTTACATCAGGGTGGTCCAAATATATTTTAATCAAATTTTCGTGCTCATCGCCCGGAAATTTGTTCAGATCTACAGAAAAATAAATCCATTTTTTGTTTCTTTTGGCAACTATGATATTTAGAGGTGGCCATGAAGTTTAACGCGTATTTCTAATAAGAAACAAGGACGCTTTTGTAAATTTCACACAGAATCGTCGATATGAGTGGAGCCGAGTTGCAACTCAACATTTTTCTGTTCCAGTAGCCATGGAATACGAATAAAATATTACTTTTCAACTGACACCACCATAAGTTTGTTTGATAGGGTCCCAAAATACCCCCACCGGTGAAAAAATTGGTTTTGCGAGTTTTGGCGCCAGTAATGATTTGTTTTCTTTTTTTTCATGGCGAACTGTTTCAAATACCCCAAATTGCACTTTATACTGATAATTATAGATGCATGATGTACTGTTTGAGCAATTTCTTACTGTTTTCAGCAATTTCCTCTTAAAGTAGAGATAGGAAGTGTTTGTTTTTTCAACAATTTTCTACTTTTTGTCCAATTTCCAATTAGAGTGAGGTGATACTTGATTAATGTTAACAAACATAATTTTCTATACAAATTATTATTATTTTTAATGATATTCTATTAGAATAATGCTAGAAAAATGAAGTTTTGTCCATAATTTTCCACTTGTTGTCCAATTTTCAATACCAGTGAGTTGAATGATTGAGTGATGTTAACAAAATTAATTGTTTAACAAATTTCTTATTATTGTTCATGATATTCAATTTCATTGAGCAAAAATTAATTATTTAAACAAATTATTATTGTGTATTACTATCTTCTTCTTTGTTAATACGAGATAGTTGCGCAAATCCTTATTCCATCATACATACTGTGTCGTTTCAGCACCAGGTAGAAGGTAAAGAACTTGTTGGCAAGTACGATTCCTAAGTACTGACTGTACTGTGCTTAATATAGCACAGTGCATGCCAGTGCACAGGTGCCGCAAAACTCAATTAAATTAAACGCAGGTTCACTTTTACCTTCATGTACTGTCCGAGTGGTCGCATTTTTCTTATGTACAAAGTATTATGCAAAACGGGACGTTCGATACCTGTAAACAGAAATTCGCAGTAAAAAAATGTCGTTTGTGACATTTTAATCAAAACAGATTACATTGCTGCTAGAAGAGATGCACTTCAAAATGAAAAAGACGTATTTGCTACACTCCTACAGCAAAGATGAATTTTCAACATATTACATGCATTTTCCATCGAATTGTTGAAATTGCAACTAAGAAGGGCCATTTTTCAACCAAGAATGCTAAACTTTCATTTCCAGGTAAACAAATTTATTTCCAGCAGAAACAGACGACTTTTTAACAAATACAGATTTTTCACTCAAGAAAGGAACAAAAGTTCATTACAAACGTTAAACTTCTGAGCCAAAAAAGTATTTTATGCACAATACTTGCATTTTCAACCCAGAAATATGCATTTTCAAAAAATAAGTTCATTTTCAACCACAATGTTGCATTTTCAACGAACAAAGAGGACATTTCCAACCATGAAGATTAGTTTTCTATCAAACATACACGAATTCGCGTTCGTCGAACAGGTTGAATTGTACAATAAAAAAGATCCGTTTTAAACGAGTAATGTAACAGTTGATACTTCTACTCAAACACATTTTTATTTTCAATGAAAAACCTTTGAATTCAACCACAAACAATGATTTTACAACAAAGTAGTTGAATCATTCTGAAGCAAAGAAAAAGAAGATTACTTTTCAACCAAATACTTCATTTCAACCCAAATAAATGAAATTTCAAATAAAGAAAGATGAGTTTTGGAACCAAAAATACAAATTTTTCAAATAAAATTGTTGCATTTTCAAACAAGGAAGATTTCATTTACATTTTCCACAGAAACTTTTTCCACAAATAAACTTTAATTTCCAATAAAACGATTATTCTCTACATCAAAAAGAACGAAATGTAAACAAAATTGTTGAAAAATCAACAATTTTGTGTAAAAAGCAATTTTTCCTAATTGAAAATTCAACTTTGTCGGTAAAAGTTGAACTACTTTGTTGAAATTATTTTTTGTTTTGTTTGAACGAAGGTTTATCTCTTTGGTTGAAAATTTAACTATTTCCTTGAAAATTAATTTTCTTGCTGAAAATTCATATTTTTTTTTCAAACTTGGTCTCGGGTTAAGAAGAACCCGGTTTTCCATCATAGCCACGGGCTAAGTCAAGTGACTCAGGAGATGATGATGTAATTAGTTAATTTAATACGATGTATGAAATCATTTGCGATGATGTTATAGGTACAAAATTAGGAGCATGGTGTAGTTTGCAGCTAGTCTTTTACCACTGTTATGCTTACACAGCGGCCGTGAATGTTGAAGGTGGCGACAGTCGCTCCTGGATGCTTTCTTAGAGCTACCATGTATCACTTTATAGGTTTTTAGTCGCTTACTTCCTGATGGTATAGAAAGTTTCTTACAATGCGACATGTGTTTAATAAAACTGTCTTCTGAGCTGCTGCCAGTACCCTACTGACTCCTAAATGTTCAAGAAGTTCAGTGCATCGTAATTGCACATTGCCTGTAGCCGAAATCACAATAGGATGAATAGATGCATGTTTCACATTCCTCCATATTGTCTATACTTGTGGATCTTGTTTATATAGGTTGCCTGCAAATTTCGGTTAAGTGGACAAGCAATGTCGATGATGTAGACGCTTCCGCCTTTTTTTCTCAGATGACGATGTGCGGTTGATTGGCTCTGATGTAATGATCCGTCTGGATAGTAACATCCCAATCTAAGATGTAATCTTCGTTTTCTAAAACGGGCATTGGAATGTATCTAGAGAAAGGCATCCATCCTGTTAAGAGTCCTAGGTTTAGGGTAAGCTGTTGATGTATAATTCCCGCCATATCATTATGCCTGTGCGTATATTCTCTTTGAGCCATGACGTGACAACCATCAATAATATGCTGGATGGATTCGTTCGTATCTCCACACAATCGGCACCGGTCAACCATGTCTTGATGTAGCACGTGTTTGCGATAATTTCTGGTGCTGACAAACCTGTCCCGTATCGCAATAACGAATCGTATATGCAACATATACGTAGTACCCTGGAGCATAAAGCCTGACATCAGATCTGGTTGTTCGATGATCTTCTGCAAACAACGTGCCAACGCAGGATACACACTAGTCAGGTACTTGTACCAGAAGTTGTGCACCATGCCCGGAGCTGGAGCTTTCCAGTTGCTTGTTCTTTTCAAAACCGTTAAAACATCTAAAGCTGTGATGTTAGTCAGCTCCATTTCAGGGTTGTTACTAGCTCTTGACTTTTCTACTTGGAACCACGCAGAGTTTAAATTGCTTCTGTTCGTTTCCCCCAAACACATGACCAATAGTTAGTCATTTCTTCCAATTGAGGCACGTTGGTGTCTTGCTGGTTGTTTTGTTTTACACTCAGCTCACGGTAGAACCTTCTTTCATCTGCCTGAAAGGTTCGATTTTGTTTCCTTCTTGCATTACTTTTCTTGTACCGACGCAATCTAGCAGTAAGAACATCAAGTCTTTGCCGTTGGGCGTCTATAATTTCATCCAATATTGCTGGTGTTAATGTCACGATGTAACGAGGGTGGATGATTTTTGTAATATGGTGTATCAGCTTTCTGGTTCTATTTCCTTTTTTATATTGAGTAAGTCGACCCAATTTGCACCTTACTTTGCTGACATCCATATCCAACCTGATCTTCCATGGTGGATCTCGCCCCCTTCCTGGAGCAAAGACTGCATATGTAGGCCTAGTTCTATGGCCCAACGTTCTAACGGTTCCCACAGCTGCACAGTATACAAGGGTTTGCACCTCTAACGCAGTTTGTGTTGCGTTCAAATGCATAGGTAACACCTTTCTGTTCAGGTGTTCTTTTAGTGCACGCAGATCATTTGTGATGTTCATCTTGGGCAGATAATGTTTTCCTGTTGGTTCTACATGTCTGAACTCTAGTAAAGCATGAACAAAATTCCTTTGAAGGTACTGTAGGTTTTCTGGGATTTCGCTGTTCAGATCATCGTTATTAATGTCCGGATTATTATTATTTTATTTTAAACTTGTTCTCGGGTTAAGAAGAACCCGATTTTCCATCATAGCCACTGATTAAGTCAAGTGACTGATGAGATGATGATATAATTATTTAATTTAATACGATGTAGGAACCCATTTGCGATGATCTTTTAGGTACAAAATTAGGAGCATGGTGTAGTTTGAAGTTCCTCTTTTACTACTGTTATGCTTACACAGCGGCCGTGAATGTTGGAGGTGACGACATAATTATTATTATTATTTAGAAGTTGTAGGCTCCGGAAGCTACGATCATGGTTCCTTAAAGCAACCAATCCCGACGCAACTGGAACGTTTACGTCATCCACCTGTGCTCCTTCTGTCCTAGAAGGTAAGCAAGAGCGGGAAATTTACGCGAGAGAACATCGTTCAACACTGATCCTTGGAGTCAGGTCTCTAGCCGTGGATGACCTTACGCGGCAGGCGGGACAGTTGCAGATGAAGGTTTCACCTCTGGAAACTTTTTTAGAGCTACCAATCTTTGTAGAATGTTATGAGGAACAGTGTTGACGGACCAGATGAAGTGATCCCAGAAGAACAGCCTTTTGCATCCGGTTTGCGATGGAATGAGCCTGACGCTGGCAAGCCGGAATCTTGTTGAGTTGGCTGAGAAATGAAGCTTTTATACCTCCAAGACAGCCAATTATGAGAACTACAAGATGGACTTTGTAGCCTTGGTACAGCCTGCTAAGCTCGAAAAGAAGTGCTTGATATTTCACCCGTTTTTCTTCCTCCTTTGCCGTGATATTACCATCGGCTGGTGCCGAGAATTCAATCACGTAAATGATCTTGGTCTTCAGATCTTGGAGGACAATATCAGGCTTCGTAGCACTGATACGTTGAGTGGTGGAGAATGAAAAATTCCAGTAGATCTTACACTGATCATTCTCCACAATGGACTCGAGTTCCCCCTGGACGTATGGCAAGACGGAGATCAACACCATAGAAGTGCCTAAGATGATAATATAACACTTTTAGAGCCGCATTGTGTCTCTTGATGTACCCGTCACGTGCATACTTTGAGCATCCACTGAGAATGTGCCCAAGTGTTTCTGGCTCTTGCTTACACGCTCGGCAGTTAGTATCGCCTACAGGTATATTCATTATGCGCTCGCGGTAAACTAAGGTGTCTGTAACGACGTCTTGAAAGGCAAAAAGAAATCCCTCAGTCTCCAATCTCGATCCAGCAGACTTGGGAAACATGTTGGAAAGACCCATCGAGAGCTCTTCTCTACGTATGATGTCGTAGAATTTACCATGAAGGGGCTTGTCAACATGTTCTCTTAGTAGAAGCATGTTCTGTTCCCTGTACAGCACTTTTGAGCACCGAAGGTGTTAGTGATGCTAGGCCATGTGTAGTGTCGCTGGAATCAAATGGGAGGCCAAGCTCCTCTGCGGCCCTATTTGCGGCACGGTATAGAAACGCCGCAACATTGCTGGCTTCATGTTGATGTACGAGTCGCATAATAGAATCTGCACTATTTAGAACTGAGCAGGCTGTAGCCAGAACCGTTCTTCGATGAAGGAACTCCAAGCTTAGCAAGCCTCTACGCCCTTTATCTCGAGGTAGGTATATTCGAGGTACGGAAGATCTAGGATGGTGACTTCGATGGATTGTCATCATCTTGCGTGTGTTTCGGTCAAGTTGCTTCAACTCATCGACGTTCCATTTTACTGCACCAAATGTGTAGAGTACTATAGTAACAGCCAGCATATTGGTCGCCTGGATCTTATTCTTTCCAGATAATTCGGAAGCCCAAATTTTTCTGAGAATTTGGCGATACCTTTTTACAAGGGCCATTTTTAACACACGCACATCTTGGGTTTCCGCTTGCGGTATTCCAAGATATATATATGTTTCTCCATTATTAAGATGTTGAATGGTATTTCCGCCTATGAGTTGAACATCCCGATCGTCACTCGATGGTGTAGTTTCTAGTCGGCCTTGCTGTAGGTGGACGCAGGCACACCTGTCCAGTCCAAAGCTCATACCAATCGCTTCAGAGTACCTATTCACTGCCTCCACACGGATGTTAAGATCCTCTTTCGAGGAAGCAAAGAGTTTAAGGTCGTCTATGTATAAAAGGTGGTTGACCTTATATTCTCTTCTGTTTCGTGGGTCACACAGGTATCCAGAGCTTTTGCCTCGGAGCACAATAGATAGAGGCAATAGGGAGATACAGAAAAGTATCGGACTTGAAGAGTCTCCTTGGAAGACCCCCCCCCCCTTATATGTGATATAGCTGGTAGTCACTTGTCTTTTGTCAGATGTTATGAAAAATCTTGTCCGCCACAAGAGTATAAGCAGTAATTAGTGGACACTCTTCCTCTGGAGTCTGCAACCTTTGCCTTTGGCAAAAGTTAGGAAGGAGCGATATATCTGAAGCGTCTTCATTTAACTGATGAGTATCTCCATACACTTTCTCCCAGAACACTTGAATCTCTTCTCGGCAAGGCGGATTTTCAACGACACTTGACGTTTTATTGAACAGACGGGAAGGATGAGTTGAAAAGGTGGAATTTTTCTGAATCCATTTTACTCGCCGTTCAAGGCGCTGTTTTGCTGCTGAAAGAGATCTTATTTTTTGCGTCCAGTGCTGCTTGATGGTCAAAAGTTTACACTTGTTCAGCATGTGATTTGCTTTCCTCAAGTTTCGAGCAAGTGCCCTAACTTTTGGAGTGAATTTTTTATTTGATGTTATGTAGCTAATCACGCACTGAATATTTGATGCATGCCGTCTCGCCGCTTCAATTTTAAACTGAAGCTGTGCAATACGCTCGCGAGTCTTATTCAGGCGTACTGAAGTATCGTCACTTCTATTGTCACTAAGCAGAGAGACTGCCTGATCGTAAACTACACAGTGCAGATTCCAGAGATTAACATCTTCAGGGAGCAAATCAGGGAGAGCATTATTAGCTTCAGATAATTTTTCCACCCTGAGAAAAACTTTTTGGTGGATAGATCTCCTACTTCTCATGTTGGCATTATCGGCTATCTGCAAAGGTGGTCTTGCTGGAACGGGCGGTATGTTCTCTGGAGGATGTTGCTCTTCTTCTTGCCGAAAAAGAGCTTCATATCCGTTTCTGCGCAAAAAGGATACCTGATCTCTTAAATACTGAGGCGTTTTATGAGCATATTCCGCGTGCATATTGACGTAAATGTAATGCAACACCTCATGCAACGATCATGTAATCTCTGCATGAATCCTCTTCGTGTCGGTGAGCTTCTTTGCCATCAGGTAAGGATGTCCCTCCTGAGTTGGTCCGACCACTTAAATCGATGTTCTCGCGTTTCTCCGGGGCTATTGCCTGGTGGTCGCCTCGGTTCGGTGCTATTGCCAATCCCAACTGAACCATGGCCTCCATCCGAGAGAGGCCTATTGTGGTTGGCACTGCGCGATACTTATGACGTAACCGCATAATTCGTCGCATTGGGGAGTAAGCCCAATGCAATGTGGCTGACTGCAATTTTTTATTTGTTTTCAATCTTTTTCTCGGGTTAAGAAGAACCCGGTTTTCCATCATAGCCACGGACTAAGTCAAGTGACTGATGAGACAAGAATATAATTAGTTAAATGAATACGATGTATGAACCCATTTGCGATGGTGTTGTAGGTACAAAATTAGGAGAATGTTGTAGTATGCAGTTCGTCTTTTAGCACTGTTATGCTTACACAGCGAGCGTGAATGTTGGAGGTGACGACAGTCGCCTCTGGATGCTTTCCTAGAGTTTCTTTCCTATTATTTGTTTTGTTCAAACTTGTTCTCGGGTTTTTCCCGGGTTTCCATCATAGCCACGGACTAAGTCAAGTACTGATGAGATGATGATATAATTCTTTTATTTAATACGATGTATGAACCCATTTGCGATGATCTTGTAGGTACAAAATTAGGAGCATTGTGTAGTTTGCAGTTCGTCTTTTACCACTGTTATGCTTACACAGCGGCCGTGAATGTTGGAGGTAACGACAGTCGCCTCTGGATGCTTGCTTAGAGCTACCATGTATCACTTTATAGGTTTTTAGTCGCTTGCTTCCTGATGGTCCAGAAAGTTTCTTACAATGCGACATGTGTTTAGTAAAACTGCCTTCTGAGCTGCTGCCAGTAGCCTACTGACTCCTAAAATTTCAAGATGTTCAGTGCGTCTTGCGTGCACATTGCCTGTAGCCGAAATCACTATAGGATGAATAGATGCATGTTTCACATTCCTCCATATTATCTTTACTTCACGTCTTAGCTCGCTTCACTTGTGGATCTTAGTTGTGTAGGTTGCCTGCAAGTTTCGGTCAAGTGGACAAGCAATGTCGATGATGTAGACTCTTCCACTTTTTTTTTCTCGCATGACGATGTCTGGCCGATTGGCTCTGATGTAATGATCCGTCTGGATAGTAACATCCCAATATAAGATGTAATCTTCGTTTTCTAAAACGGGCATTGGGATGTATCTATAGAAAGGCATCCATTCTGTTCAGAGTCCTAGGTTTAGGGCAAGCTGTTGATGTATAATTCCCGCCATATCATTATGCATGTGCGTATATTCTCTTTGAGCCATTACGCGACAACCATCAATGATATGCTCGATGGATTCGTTGGTATCTCCACATAATCGGCACCGGTCAACCACGTCTTGATGTAGCACGTGTTTTCGATAATTTCTGGTGCTGACAACCCTGTTTTGTATCGCAATAACGAATCCTTCCGTTTCTGGATACAGGACGCCCTTTCTCAGCCAAATATTGGATGCCTCACTATCCACTTCATGTTGGTCTAACGTTTTGGGGTGCTCGCCGTGGATGGCTTTCTGTCTCCATTGCGTTTCTAATTCCTCTATGGTTTCTGCCCTGGTACTCAAGGCCTCCTCTGAGGACAAATTCAAGGGCGTGTAGTTAAGATCAGCTTTACAGATGGTGTTGTAAAGCGTCACTTCCCGCTTGCTGTTAAAATGGTCTCGCAACTGTGTAACTTGTGATTCACACAGTTTCCTGACATCTACAATGCCCCTACCCCCTCTATGTCGTGGTAGAACTACCCTTTCAATCGCCGAATTACTGTGGTGCATTCGGTGCTTCATCATTTCTACGCGGATGATTCTGTTTAATCGTTCAAGGTCGGTGTTCGACCATTTGATGAGCCCAAAGGAGTACGTGAGGACAGGGATGGCATAGGTGTTGATTGCCCTGATATTGTTTGCCGAGTTAAGAGAACGCTTCAGAACCAATCTGAGTCTTGTAGTGAAGGCAGTCGTTAGGCTCTTCTTAACTATCGTATGCTGGATACCCTTAGATTCAAGAATACCCAGGTATTTATATGACTCTCCCTC
>CAKNWT010327253.1:0-10055 GCA_932066315.1 Andricus coriarius | reverse complement strand
CATCTCTTTAATCGAGTATTGATTTATTTGGTTGAAAAATCATTTTATTGTTTATATATTTTTTAACTATAAATTTAACTATTTCAGTTGAAGATTCATCATTTTAGTTAAAAACTCATCTCTTTAGTTGATAATAATAAAATTATTTTATTAAAAATCTATTTCTTGTTTAAAATTAATTTTTCAACTAAAAATGCATCTTCTTCCGTTGAAAATTCATCTATGTTGTTTAAAATTCATCTTGTTCGGTAGACATTTCACCTTTCTGGTAAAAAATGGAAGAATTCAGTCAAAACCCTAACTTCATGTAATCCAGAGTAATCCTATGCAATCAGGAGTAATCTGAGGTAATCCAAAGTAATTATTATAAAAAGGTAATCCAGACTAATCCGATTTCCGTATTTCAGAAATTTTTTCCCTCCTCGAAGAAAAGTTGCACCTAAATAGAAGATTTCCCTAAACGCCTACGATTAGCTAATTCCCTATGTCTTCAGCCGAAACCCTACGTGTCCTAATCATCACTTTTTGGCAATCTCAGCCCTCGACAAAAACTAAAAAGAGATTCACATCACCAGATAAAATTTTCATCCCATTTCCAGCCGGGAGTATTTTTTCCCCCAATGAAGTACTGCTTGTCCAGTGACAATGTCACATCTTTGTGGTTGGATTCAAGAGTCAAATGAAGATACCGAGTTGATGTCCAGATTCCTGTGTAATTAACCCCGTAGTTTTCGCAACTCTCTCGGGGCGTAATGGAGTGAAAAAGGGTCATAAAATGTGAACGACGTACATTTGTACTGTTTCCCCCGATCTTGGTTTCTTCGACCTCAGGAATCAAGACACGGAGCCTTAATGGCCTCATCCCATCGCCAGGGGACTTCCGAACGCCACAGTACGTAAGAGGAATTAACTCTGATTGTCGTTCCGGCGTGCATTCCGAAGGCCTTAATTATCAGCCTCCGAGAAAGAAGGAAACGCGCGGGTGCGTGCAAAACTGGAAGCCTCGTCTTCGTCTGAAGGCAGCAGCCAAACGCAGATGGTGACATTCGTCGGCTCGTTTGAGAGTGGCTTGTGGGAACTTCGATCTGTCCCACTCCTGGTGAATAAAAGTCTGACTACAAATGGCAGCCAGGTGTGTAACTGCGCCAAAGACACGATAACTAGGAGGAATACGGAATGCGTGCCGGGGGTTAAAGTAGAAAAGGTATGCGAAGTGGTGAGCGTGTAAGTGCAGGACTTTTTGTCCCAGGAGCGAGTTACTGCTACAAGAAAATAACATCATTACACCCATAAGACTAGTACCGCGGACCCATTCGTGCTACACACGTGCACGTCACTAACCAGAGAGCTTACATTTCTTCGTCCTTTCGAGACTAAACATTCAGTCCTCATTATCTCCTCATTTCACACGAGCTCGACCTAGAGACGAGGTCAGTTCCATGGACATTGTGAATGGAGAGGAAAACTAGAATCCGGCGCACTGTTACGACTGTAGTCTTCTTCTTGGTTGAGAAAACCATACATCCAGTGGTCTTAGAGCCAGCGACACTGGACCTTGCGTCATCGCGGATATTGATACAAAATTAGGAATGATAGTTTGCGTGCAAGGTAATAACGAACCGCCATAACCCACGTACCTTCATGCGTACCATCTCGTCCTTAAGTAGCCTAGCAACGACCAAGAACAGCAACTCCCAATAATGGACATCAAAAGATCCAGTACAAACAGAGAATAATAGTGATCCTGATAGTGAAAAAGAACGGATCCAGACTTCACAAATGCTTGCAATCCACGGCTCGTCCTCATACTTCTTTCACGAAAAAATCGTACTTCATGTGGTCTAAGAGCCAGAGACACTGGACCTTGCGTCATCGCGGATATTGATAAGAAAATCAGGAATGATCGTTGCATGTGGGGTAATAAGGAACCGCCATGCTGACCTAGCAAATCCTTAACCAACGTACCTTCGTGCGTACAATCTTGTCATCAAGCAGCCTATCAACGGCCAAGAACAGAAACCCCCAATAATGGACATCAAAAGATCGAGTACAAATAGAGAATAATAATGATCCTTATAGTGAAAAAGAACGGATCCAGAGTTCACAAATGCTTGCAATCCACGGCTCGTCCTCATACCTCTTTCAGGATATGATTGATTAAAAAATTAGGAATGATCGTTTGCATGCAGGGTAATAACGAACCGTCATGTTGAACAAGCAAATCCTGAACCCACGTACCTTCATTAATTATTGAAAAATAAGTTTTCCTTAAAATTAGTTAGTATCTGCGATGACGCGAAGTCCAGTGTCGCTGGCTCTTAAGACTACATGAAGTACGATTTCTTCCTGAAAAAGGTATGAGGACGAATCGTGGATCGCCCAGAATTTTTGTAGTCTGGATCCGTCATTTTTCACTATTAGGATGATTGTTATTCTCTGTTTGTACAGGATCTTTTGATGTCCATTATTCAGGGTTGCTGTTCTTGGCCGTTGATAGGCTGCTTAAGGACGAGATCGTACGCACGAAGGTACGTGGGTTTAGGATTTGCTAGGTCAGCATGGCGGTTCCGTATTACCCCACAGGCAAACTATCATTTCTAATTTTTTTATCAATATTCGCGATGACGCAAGGTCCAGTGTTGCTCGCTCTTAGACCACATAAAGTACAATTTCTTCCTGAAACAGGTGTGAGGACGAGTCGCTGATCGCCCAGAATTTGTGCAGTCTGGATCCGTTATTTTTCACTATTAGGATTGTTATTATTCTCTGTTTCTACTTGTTTTTCAATATTTATTGTTAGGGGTTGTTGATTTTGGCCGTTGATAGGGGTTGCTGTTATTGGCCCTTACTAGAGGTTGTTATTATTCTCCGTTTCTAAGGACTGTTATTGGCTGTTGTTAGAAGTTGTTACTGATCATTGCTCAGTTAGTAATTTTCTGTTCATCAGGGTTTATTTGATGATGACAACAAGAATGAAGATATTATGATATAATGATAGGTAAGGTAGGGGAAGGAAGGGCCAATGAGAGAAGAGTAGGTGAGGGGATTGAGAGGATGGAAAATAGTGGGTGTGAGTGGACGTAGGGGAAGTGAGGTAAAATGAGGATATGGAAAGTATGGAAAGTGAGGGGTAATATTGGAGAGGTAAGCTGGGGAAGTATGGGGAGAAAAAGTAGGGTAATTGAAATGAAATAAGGGGAGGGAGTAATGGAAGTAGTGTTAGGGAGGGTAACGACGCAAGGGGATCTAGATGAAGTGAGGGGAAATTAGAGAAGCGGAACTAAGGTTAATAGTAGAAGAAGAAGTAGGGAAAGTGAGGGGTAATTAAGGATGGGGAAGTAGGGGAGGCGAGCGTGAATTAATTAATTGACGTCTTAACAGACTAAGCAACTCTTTTTTCGGCGAATAACGCCTACTTTGACTATTTTTTTTTCTTTAAGATTCAAGAGAAAGGTCAGATTTTTTTTTCTAAAAAATCGCCTCATGAAGAAGTGGGCCGAAAAATATTTGTTTTTGAAAATAAACGTTAAGTATTCTCGTGGATATGAGGATATCCGGATATAAGATAAGGATTTGAGGATATCCGGTTATGGTGATATAAGAATATGAGGATGTAATGATATAATATTGAGAGGATATAGAGATTGATTGATATCGGGATATGAGGATATGAGAAAGATAAGTATATGAGAATAAGTGGATGTAAGTATATAAGGATATAAGAATGTAATAATATAAGGATATAATGATATAAAGATATGAGTATATGAGGATTTGAGGAACTTAGGGATCTAAGTACATGAGATATAAGGATATGATGATATGAGGATACAAGGATACGAGGATATGAGGATATTGACATATCAGGATAATGTGATATAAACATATTATTATAGAATTGACCACATGATGATGTTATAATTATCCGTTGCTGAGAGATTCTTTGTCGTTTATTGCTGATGATTGTTGTTGATGTCCATTGATTGTAGAAATTATTATACATTGATAGGGGTTATTGTTGATGTTCAATGATTATAGTAATTATTATGCTTTTCTAGGAGATTGTTGTTAATGTCCAATGATTACAGTAATTATTATGCTTATCTGGGAGATTTTTGTTGATGTTCCTTGATTGTAGTAATTATTATCCGTTGCTAGTGTGCTGTCATTGATTATTATTATAGATGTCCATTGATTGTAGTTATTATTATCCGCCGCTAAGGGATTATTATTGATGCATAATGATAGTACTAATTATTATGCTTTGCTAGGGAATTGTTATTGATGTTTTTTGATTGTAGTATTTATTATCCGTTGCTAGGGAACTGTCGTTGATCTCCATTGATTTAGACATCTGATCCTAGTTAATTGTTGTTGATGTCCATTTCTGGGCATTATGGTTGATGTCCATTGATTGTAGTAATGATTACTCGTTACGAGGTGGTTGTTGTTTATGTCCATTGGTTGTAGTCATTATGATCCATTGCTAGGGGATTGTCTTTGATGTGCATTGGTTGTAGTAATTTTTATTACTTGCTAGGGGGTTTTTGTTCATTTCTATTGATTTTAGTAATTATCATCCGTTGCTTGGGGGTTATTATTCATGTCCAATGATTGTAGTAATTAGTATGCTTTTTTAGGAGATTGTTGTTAATGTCCAATGATTATAGTAATTGTTATGTTTTTTTAAGAGATTGTTGGTAATGTTCATCAATTGTAGTAATTATTATCCGTTGCTAGGGTATTGTCGTTGATGTCCATTGATTGCAGTCATTTTTATTTGTTGCTATCTGATTGTTGTCGATGTCCATTGTGGGGAATTTTCGAAGATGTCTATTGATTGTAGTAATTATTATTCGTTGCTAATGAAATATTGTTGACGCATAATGAATGTAGTAATTATTATTCTCTCCTAGGTTATTGTTATTGATTTCCATTGTTTGTATAATTTATTATCCATTGCTAGGGAATCGTCGTTGATGTCCATTGATTTTACTTATTATCCGTTACTAGGTAATTGTTGTTGATTTCCATTTCTGGGCATTATTGTTGATGTCCATTTCTAGTCATTATTATTGATGTATATCGATTGTAGTAATTATTATCCAGTGCGAGGTGATTGTTGTTTATGTCCATTGGTTGTATTCATTATGATCCATTGCTAGGGGATTTTCTTTTATGTACATTGATTGCAGTAATTATTATTACTTGCAAAAGGGTTGTTGTTGATTTATATTGATTTTAGTAGTTATTATCCGCTTCTTGGGGGTTATTATTCATGTCCAATGATTGTAGTAATTAGTATGCTTTTCTAGGAGATTGTTGTTGATGTTCACCGATTGTAGTCATTATTATCCGTTGCTAGGGTATTGCCGTTGTTGTCCATTGATTGTAGTCATTATTATTTGTTGTTGGCTGAGTGTTCTTGATTTCCATTGCTGGGAATTGTTGTAGATGACCATTTTTTGTAGTTATTGTTATCCCTTACTAACGGATTATTGTTGACGCATAATGAATGTAGTAATTATTATTCTCTCCTAGGTTATTGTTATTGATGTCCATTGTTTGTATAATTTATTATCCATTGCTAGGGAATTGTCGTTAATGTCCATTGATTTTACTTATTATCCGTTACTAGGTAATTGTTGTTGATGTCCATTCCTGGGGATTGTCGTTTATGTCCATTAATTGTAGTCATTATAATCCGTTGTTAGGTGATTTTTGTTTATTTCCATTGCTGGGGATTGTTGTTGATGCCCATTGATTTTAGTATTTATCATTCGTTGCTAGGGGATTATCACTGATGTCGAATAATTGAAGTAATTATTATGATTTGCAAGGTGATTGCTGTTGATGTCCATTTCTAGGCATTGTTATTGATGTCCATTGATTGAAGTATTTGTCATTCGTTGCTAGGGGATTATTACTGATGTCGAGTAATTGTAGTAATTCTTATCCTTCGATAGCGGGCTATTGTTGATGTCCAATGATTGCAGTAATTATTATGCTTTTCTAAGAGATTGTTGTTGATGTTCATTGATTGTAGTAATTATTATCCCTTGCTAGGGAATTGTTATTGATGTCCATTATGTGTAGTAATTATTATGCTTTTCTTGGAGATTGTTGTTGATGTTCATTTATTGTCGTCATTATTATTCATTGCTAGAGGATTGTCTTTGATGTCCATTGATTGTAGTCATTATTATCCGTTTCCAGGTGATTTTTGATGACATCCATTGCTGGGAATTATTGTTGATGCCCATTAACTGTAGTATTTATTGTATGTTGCAAAGGGCTTATTATTGATATCGAATAATTGTAGTAATTATTATGATTTACTACGTCATTGTCATTGAGGTACATTGATTGTAATCATGATTATCCGCTGCTTGGTGATTTTTGTTAATGTCCATTGCTTGGGATTGTTGTTGATGTCTATTGATTGTAGTAATTATTAGCCCTTGCTAGGGAATTGTTGTTGATTTCCAATGATTGTAGTAATTATTATCCTTTTCTAGGAGATTGTTGTTGATGTTCATTGATTGTAGTAATTATTATTTGTTGCTAGCTGATTGTTGTTGATGTCCATTGCTGGGAATTGTTGTATATGTCCATTGATTGTAGTTACTATTATCCGTTGCTGAAGGATTATTGTTGATGCATAATCATAATAGTAATTATTATGCTTTCCTAAGAGATTGTTGTTGATGTTCATTGTTTGTAGTATTTATTATCCGTTTCTAGGGGATTGTCGTTTATTTCCATTGATTTTAGTCATCCGTTGCTAGTTAATTGTTGTTGATGTCCATTTCTGGGCATTATTGTTGATGTCTATTGATTGTAGTGATTATTATCCATTGCTAGATAATTGTACTTTTTGTCCATTGGTTGTAGTCATTATGATCCATTGCTAGGCGGTTGTCTTTGATGTACATTGATTGTAGTAATTATTATTACTTGCTAAAGGGTTGTTGTTGATTTCTATTGATTTTAGTAATTATTATCCGTTGCTAGAATGTTGTCGTTGATGTCCATTGATTGTATTCATTTTTATTTGTTGCTACCTGATTGTTGTTGATGTCCATTGCTGGGAATTTTCTAAGATGTCCATTGATTTTAGTGATTATCATCCGTTGCTAAGGGATTATTGTTGATGTATAATGATTGTAGTATTTAATATGTTTTGCTAGGGGATTGTTATTAATGTCCACTGTTTGTAGTTTTTATTATCCGTTGCTAGCGAATTGTCGTTGATGTCCATTGATTTTATTCATTATCCGTTACTAGGCAATTGTTGTTGATGTCCATTTTTGGGTATTATTGTTGATGTCGATTGATTGTAGTAATTATAATCCATTGCGAGGTGATTTTTGTTTATGTCCATTGGTTGTAGTCATTATGATCCATTTCTGGGGGATTTTCTTTGATGTACATTGCTTGTAGTAATTATTATTACTTGTTAGGGGATTGTCGTTGATGTCCATTAATTGCATTCATTATTATTTGTTGCTAGACGATTGTTGTAGACGTCCATTGATTGTCGCTATTATTATCCGTTGCTAAGGGATTATTGCTAATGTATAATGATTGTAGTAATTATTATGCTTTGCTAGGGGATTATTATTGATTATTGATTCATTGCTACGGGATTTTCTTTGATGTACATTTATTGTAGCAATTATTACTTCTTGATAGGGGTAGTTGTTGATGTCCGTTGATTGTAGTAATTATTATCCGTTGCTAGGGGGTTATTGTTGATGTCCAAAGATTATAGTAATCATTATGCTTTTTTAAGAGATTGTTGTTGATGTTCATTGATTGTAGTAATTATTCTCCGTTGTTGTATTGTCGTTGATGTCCATTGATTACAGTCATTATTATTTGTTGCTAGCTTATTGTTCTTGATGTTCATTTATGAAAATTTTTGTAGATGTCCATTCATTGAAGTAATTATTCTACGTTGCTAACGAATTATTGTTATGTATAATTTATGTAGTAATTATTATGCTTTTCTAGGGGATTGTTATTGATATTCATTGTTTGTAGCATTTATTATCCGTTGCTAGGAGATTGTCGTTGATGTCCATTGATTTTAGTCATCCAGTGCTAGTTAATTGTTCTTGGTTTCCATTTCTGAGCATTGTTGTTGATGTCCATTGATTGTAGTTATTATTATCCGTTGCTAGGGGCTTTTTCTTCACGTTCATAGCTGCCGATTGTTGTTGATGTCGATTGATCGCAATAATTATAATCTCTTCTTAGAGGATTCCTAAGACCGTTCTTTGATGGGGATTGTTGTTGATGTCCATTTATTGTAATTAGTGTCCAATTTTATTGTTTGTTCGTTGTTCGTTAAAGATTGTCCTTGAAGTTAACTTTTCAGTATTCTTGTTGATGTCTATGAATCGTAACTATTATTTGATCTTAGGTGTTGTTATTATTGTCCACAGTTACTGAATTCCTGTTGATGTATTGCTGTAGATTGTTGTTGGTATCCATTGATATTATCATCTGTTTTTGCGTGTTGTCATCATTATTATTATTATTATTATTGCTATAGGCTTATATCGCGTGCTCTCGAGTATTCGACAAAGAGAACTTTTGGAAAGGGGACTGCTATTAGTCCGCGCGGCAGACCAAATTGCAGATCGGTCTCCTTTGCTTGATTTTTTGCCACTTCCAATGCAGCGCGGATCCTCAGGCCCCGGCCGACGCGCATAGTGAGAGTTCGAGGAGGGTCCGTAGAGAGTGAGAGCGAGAAAGAGGGGGCGGGAGAGGGGGGTCGACTGGCCGTAACATTAGCGAAGGGCCTGCTGAGTGAGATATTACCGCCGTCACAACCTCTAATAACCACACAGAGCCCTTTATGACGGCTCTAGTACCTTATTGTAAGCTCTTGTCTCGTAATGTACGTTAACATGCAACACCTCCACTTGTAAGGGGTGGGGCAATATCGGGTCCTAATCGGTGTGAAAACGATTCAAGAATCCGTTGAGATCAGTATTTTATTAGGGCTCAACCTTCACTTATAAAGGGCCTTACAGCCTTCGTACGCCGCACTTTTCTTCACTTGCATCATTCGCAATCATTTATGTTTTTTTTTCACAGACTTACCAATTTAGGGCTACCCCCTCCCCCTAATTTGTTTTGCATTTCTAATGGAGTTCAGTTGCCGAAATGACTATGTGGTTCGAGTTCTCTTCCCCTCCATTTACCAAAGTTTGGTGGGACTGACGCTATAGCTGGAATTCTTTTAAATAATTTTAATTTTAATACGATATTGAATTTAATATAAAAGGCTTCAAATTCTTAGGATTTCAAGTAGAAATGTATTTTATTCTAAAAAAATTGGAAATAAAGAAAAAAAAATTCTCCCCAGCAGGGATTAATTTTCAGCCTAAAAGGACAATTTTTCAACAACAAAATTAATCTAAACCAAAGCGTTGTATTAACAACCAAATAGTTAAACTTTTAAGCAGAGGAGACGAATTTTCAAAAAAATAGTTCAACTTTTAAACAAATAGTTAAATTTACAAGATGAACGAAAAAATTTGTCAGAAGAGAGTTTTCTATCAAATGGTTAAATTTAAAATGAAGATTTTAATTTTTAACGAAATAATTGAATTTTTTGTCATAAGTAGTTGAATTTTCAATAAAAGAGATAAAAATAAAATAGAATACATTGCAACAAAATAGTTGTATTTTTAATCAAAATGAATTTTTAACGATGAATATTAATTTTCTCCCCAAAAAGACGAATTTTTCAGCAAAATAGATCAATTTTCAACAAAATTGTTCACTTTTCGACCCAAAAATATGATTTTTGAACCAATAAGTTAAGTTTTTATGAAATAGTTAAATTTTTGAATAAATATTTTAATTTTTAACCAAATAGTAAAATCTTATACCAAAATAGATAAATTTTTAACAAACAAAAGGAAGAGAATTTCCGACAAAATAGTCGAAGCCTCAAATAAAATAAAACTATTTTTAAGAAAACAGTTGAATTTTTAACCGAAACGATTAATTTACAACCAAGAATATTAATTTTCGAA
>CAKNWT010327240.1:1906-19012 GCA_932066315.1 Andricus coriarius | reverse complement strand
GTGTATCAGAAATGTTAAACATTTATTACTTCTAAACCAAAATTTGGAATAAGAAAAGACGTACGTTTCAAAATTTTAATTTTATAATTTAACGTCACTTAATTTAAAAATGTTTATAAATGTTTATAATTAAAAATTTTTCATAAATTTCCCGGTTCGCTGGACACCCTGATTTAAATAAACTAACTTGGTTCCTCTGTACGCCTCAAAGTGAAGAAAATAATTGGTAGAGTTCTATATCGTTTTTCTAAATACATTCACTCCAAATAAAAATTAAACATATGTTCAATTATTAATTAATTATTATTAATTATTTTATTAAAGTATAAATCAGAATGTTTTGCCCAACTTTCTACTATCATATCGAAGGCATTTTCAGCAAGAGAAGGGATCCGAGAAATTTATGTATTTTTTGCAGATTTTTCGTAATTTATTTTTAGAGACTAACAGCCATTCAAAGTTGATTATTCTGAAATAATCGTAAGATGCTGGTACTTTTTTACCAGTCACTCGCCAGGAAATAATCCCTTATGGACTGAAAATTTCAACACTATGTATCAGTGTAGGGAAAAACTTCATCTGAAATATGTTTTTCTTCCCATATTTTTAGAATTTTTGTCTGCTGAGATTTTCACTGTAAACTGTGAAAAATCGAGATATCTAAATTTTTTGGACAGATGGTAGTTCCTATTAATTACAATCGAACACTATGTGTTTGTAGATATTCATACAAATCTGCTCTTTTCGGTTTGTACGATTTTTAGTTACTGTTGTATTATTTATCCGAATATTTATTCGTATGGAGGAGACGTGATCTTGAAGATGCGTTCCCAATGGTAAATTTTTGACTGTTTCTATACCTAGTTTCTGCAGGTCGTAAGACGGACCTATACCAGATAGCACCAACAACTTTAAGAAGCTAGTATTCCCGGCAGATAGAATTACTCTCTTCTTGACATATGCTACTTTTTTATTTTAAAATGTTCGCACTAGAGGTGCATTAAACACCCATGGCAATTTTGGTTCCTGGATCTATGTCGATTTTCGTACGTGAGCTTTAGTTTCCATGAATAAATTAAGTGTTTTTTTTCTGATTGGTCACATAAATTCAGTATTGGTACTCTGACCTTGTCCATCTTTTGTGGTTACTTGAGAAATCATTACACCCAATTGTTCCTTCCCTTCTAATTCAAGTTCTTGTAACTTAGTTCCTGCAAGTTTGTAAGGATATTTAGTTGACACACATTAAATATTTTCTGGTTGGGATTAAAAGTTCCAATCCACATTTGTATTATGAAATAAATAATTAAATGCTGGTACTTCTATATAACTGAGTGTCTCTCTGAGTGTCTTATTTTATATAAGAAATTAAATTTCATACATTTTCAAGCCCAGGTACTTTCGACTCTGGATTTAGGTATCAAGAAAGTTCAACTTACGTTACAATTTCCAATCTATGTCAATTGATTAGCAAGTACACATCCAGTTGAGCCAGCTTTAACAATAATAACATCATACTTCTTCAGTATGATTTTAAGCAGAGCAGGGTTTTTTGGCTTTAGAGATATTAATGTATGATAGATAAGTTCTAAAAATATTATTTTCAACGGTTGAAAACTTGATGTTGAGCTACCGGTTGTACATAACTTTACCAGGTTTGGAGGAATCCAAGTCATTTTTAATAACTGCAACTTATTGAAAATTGCCCCTTTTTACATAGACCCAAGCCAATCTTTGTTTGAGGTTTTTTTCAAACTCATATCTCTTCTGGCAGTTAAATTAAAACAAATGTAAATGATCAAATACGTATTCTTGTGAATAAAAATAAGCTTATATGTGTTTAATGATTATTTAATAACAAAAGACAGCTTCCATTCAGACCAGTTTTCTTAATTATAACGCTAAATCTTTATCAATGTTTGTTAGTAGCTTCTAACAAGTAACTAAGTTTCTGAAAAATTACATTATTTGTAAATTTTAGGGTAACTTAGTTAATATTCTAAAAACTACCTTGTAACGTAACTTATTTACGATTTTTGCAGTAACTTGCAACTTTAATATTACTTACTTTGAAGTTACTTTATGGTTTTTGTATATCTCCTATTAAGAGAGGTTTATCGGTCATGATAGGAAAAGAAATATTAAAATGGTGCTCATAGGTGGAGAACAACAGAAACAGAATATTTATTGACGTTGCTTTGCGCGCTTCGAACATGCTGCTTACGGCACCAGCCGAGCAAGAGCAGAACCAAGCAGGCTTGGACAAATTTCGTGTGACGAATGTAAATTGCTAGAATTAAATACTTGAGACGTGATTTTCACTTGAAATTCAATTTCAAAAATAATTTTTAATTGCTGGTTAAAATAAAGCCAACCACAGAAAAGTAATTCTGGTATTCCCGCCAAACAATGCGGGGAAATAAAAACCGTTCAGAATATGTTCATCTTAGATCTTTTGATTTTAAAATACGAAATATCAAGGGAAAGAGAAATGTAACTTTTTATATTACAGTTACAGTTACAAGTAATGTCCCTGTAACTAGTTACCTTTTTTTCGCAACGCATAGGGCTAATAAAAGTGTTTATGCTATTTAGAAATATCGTCTGAAAGATTTAACAAACTTCTTAGACAAAAAGGTTTAATATGCCAAGTATACCATCAAGTAAAATGAACATAATATTTATGGTCACGAATATTTCGTATATCTATAAAATAACATAATATTTAATGGTACTTCTAGTAGTTAAACAATACTTTAAGCGATGCATTGAAACTAAACTTAATTTTTGTTGATTTGGCTTTTGCACACCAATCTTCTTTGATCATATCAGCAGCTTTTTCAGCAATCATAATTGTCGGTGCGTGCGTATTTCCTCTTGGAATAGTATGCATTATAGCTGCGTCAACTACTCTAAGTCCTGGAACTCCATAAACCTTCAATCTTGGATCCACTACAGCGCCAGGATCTTCTTTAGGTCCCATTTTGCAAGTTCCCACTTGATGAAATCCACTTACAGTATTATTTCTCATCATACAGATCCAATAATCATCAGTATTAAAATTTAAATGGTTGCAAGGTGCTTGGGGAGAATGATTTAACTGGTACTCATTATCCTTAAATGATTTAGTGTTGAACAACTCAAGACCTTCTTTGATAAGTTCTAACTCTCGCTGTAAGTCAGAATCATCCTTGAAGTAACCAGAATAGATTAAAGGATTTCCCCAGATTGGATCCGTTTTATTCAGTTTGAGGTAGCCTCTACTTTTCGGAGCAAGTAGAAAAATATATAATACAATTGTGTCATAATATGAACGAACTCCAAGAGTGCCTACGTCGGCAGCGTTTCTTACGCTAAAAACAAAATGACCATCAGGTACTCCATCAAGTTTTTCATATTTGGTTTGTACAAATGCGCTCAATGAACCAGGTCCTACTGATGAGAGAGGACCCGTGTGCGTTTTTAAATATTGTTCCAAATCTGCCTGCTTTTGTTCGAAAGATTTTTCTGTGACGGTTTTGTTGTTCAACCGAATAAAAACTCCATGGAAGGACACATGATCGTGCAGATTTTCACCTACTGGCAGATTTGCAATCACTTTTATACCTAGCTTATTAAGATCATCAGCAGGGCCTATGCCAGAAAGCATCAACAATTTTGGAGAGTTAATACTTCCAGCTGAAGAGATTACTTCCTTCGTGGCATATGCTACTTTTTCCACTTTCAAACTGTTAGCAGTAGAGGTGTATTCAACACCAATTGTCCTCTTTAATGTGGGATCAAATATTATTTTTGTTACATATGCCTCAGTTTCAATATACAAATTTGACCTTTTATTTCTAATTGGTTGGATAAATGCACTATTGGTGCTTTTACGTTGGCCATCTCTTGTGGTCGTTTGCATAAACATCGCGCCCAGTTGGTCCTTTCCATTCACATCCAAGTTCTTGAGACCCAATTCCTGTAAGGCTTTTAGGATATTTTTCGTATTTGTGTCTTCGTATGGAAGTGTTTGTACTGATTGATATCCTCCGGTTTCATGATATCCTGGACTACTCTCTATAATCTGCGGCAATTTGTATGATTTTATTATATTATATGCACAATGTTTGTAAGTTTTCTAAAAGTTACTTGTGTTCTTTAGATATACACGTATCATTTAAGTTAATAAGGGACCCAAAGGCTTCTAATTTAAATTCAGCCTTTCGTGAAATTTCAAACCATTTTCAAGTGCAATAGGTTTTAGCTAGTTCAGAAAACAAGCTTCATTGAGCATCCAGATTTTATATATTTGTAAGCTTTAACATCAAAGTTTCATACAGAAAATCGTTATTAATGAAGAATTATGATCATAATACTTTCTAATATTTGAAAGGACTTTAGATTGAATATACGGAATTAAGCCTTGCAAGCTTTTCAATTTAAAACGGTTTCTACGTCAGGGCTTCTAATGAGATTCCTCTAAAGTTAAAAATATTGATAAGTTCATAAAAATTGGTGAAAATGTTTTTATTAACTAAAAACATTTTCACCAACTCAAAGGTTAGATTTTAACCTCCTTGTCTCTGTTGTCCTCAGATTTGATGAAATATGGTAATACGTCCTCATAGCTCCAACCACGATTACCCGATTCAGCCCAATTATTATAATCATAAGCATTACCTCTTGCATATAACATTCCGTTCATAGCACCTGAACCACCCATCATCTGTAAGTTTTCAAGAATTTTTTTAATGTTAAAGTGTTTTTACTTTTAACTTTCTCCTAAAATTTGTTAACTATATTAATTTTTTTAAATTTTGAGTTTAATATAAGTACAGATAGTTTTTAGCATATAATTATGTGCTAATTATTGAATTTAATGATAAGATCTAGAATTAGTCTTTTATATACTAAAGTTCATGAAGATAAACTTGACAAAATCTGGCGAGTATTAAAGACAATATTATATCGATATTAACAGGAAATTTAATTTTTAATTTTTTCACCTTCATCAGAATAATTTGTTTCATTATTCCAAAACCTTTAAAAAATATTTTATTTTGTGAATAATTAATATTATGAATGTTTAACATCGAATTATCAAAATTAATAGAAATTCATCAACTGTGCAAAAGTATTATACAATCATAATATATATATATTTAATATAACAGTATGGAAATGCAAAAATAGTTTACCTTCCCACGAGACCATGTGCAACCTTTACTTCTTAGGCATGCAGTATTTTCCGGTTGGGTTTTAAAATTCCAATCAACATTAGTATTGGCAGAAAAATAATATAATGGAGGAACTTTAGTAATATTTGGTTCTTCAATTCCTGCTTCCAACAAAAGAACCTGAAAATAAATGTTTGTTTTCACTATCAAAAAATAGGGGAAGCCATTGCAAATATCAAGCAAATATTTTGTTAAAACGGGGTGTCTAATATCCGGGAATTCACCGGAAATGTGTCTGTGCAGTGTTGTGAAACGAACGTGTTATTTTAATAAGCAACACGGGAATTCTAGATTTATCTAAAAATGTAATTTGTAAGATTTCATGATAATTTTTATATTTTAGAAGATTTTTTAAAATTTTCGGAATAATTGGAGTCAGTTTAAAAGGTATTTGAACATTCTTCTCTTGATAGAAATTTCACTTTTTCGGTTAAAAATGCAATTATTTTTTTAAACTGAAAATTGAATCCTTCAATTTTTTTATTAAAATTTTAGTTTTTTTTTAAATTAAAGTTCAACTACTTGGTTAAAAGTTGAAATATAAGTTGAAAATTTGCTTCTTTCTATAAAGATTCATTATCTAAGTTGAGAATTCATCTTTTTGGTTGAAAATGTAACTATTTCGATGAAAATTCATCTTTTGTGGTAGAAAATTAATCTATTTAATTGTAAATTTTACTATTTGGGTTAAAATTTACATTATTGTTGAAAATTAATATTTTGTGCCTTAAAAAATTTAACTATTTTGTAGAAAATTCGTATCTTTTGGTAAACATTTAATCGCTTTTGGTTAAAAATGCACCTGGTTAGAAAATAATCTTTTTTGGTCAAAGATTCAACTATATTGTTGACAAATCGTCTTTTTGAAAAATATTCAAAAATTTAGAAAGATTTGAAACAATTTAAGATCACAGAATTTTAAACCAAATTCGAGTAAGTTTAAAAGATATTCAGGAGTTTTGAAAGGTTAAAAAATAATTTAAGACTTGTCAAGATTTCAAGAAATTTAAAACAATATTAATTTTAATTAAAGTTTCATAATAAAAGTTGAAAAATAATGTTTTGTTATAACTTTTCTAGAATTTATCATTAATTAATCGAAAATGCCCAAGACAATACATTAGAATACAAAAAACAGTTACCCAAAAATATCCTATCTAAAAAATAGGCCGTACGAAATTCTCTAAAATCTCGCTCTCATTGTTGTTTAACTCCTTATTGGTTGCATACTGCACGAATATGGCTTTAAGTGGCTGTTTCAGTTTGTTCTTTTGAATTTCCTAGAATTTTGTGAATCGCAATTTCCAAATGAGGAATTTTAATCCTATAAATTTATTTCTAAAAGAGAACATTTTAATTGTAAATGATTCGTTAATAATAAAAGCAAGAATGCTATTCTTAACATTTTGATCAAGTGTTTAATGGATAACAAAAGGATTCTATTTATAAAACCTTGCCAAACTTTATTTCTGTATGTTCTTAAACATTATTGTTAAAGAAATGGAATATTAATTTTAAATGTTTTTGTAATATTAGGAAATATTTGTTTACAACATTTTTCTACTACACCATAATTTGTAAACTTTTTGACACTTTCAAAGAAATAAGAAAAATGAAATTGTGAACAAAAACTTGGAATATCTTAAGGCCATGGGACGAATGGGCCGCGTTTCTTAGTGCTTCTTATTAATTATCCCAAGTTTTCAACTCGATGTGGCTATTCGTGTGAAAATAAGTTTATAAATAAAAAAAGTGTCGGTAAGGTGGGAATCCGGCCACGTGACCCACTTGTCACATGGCCTTAATTATTATTTAAGCTTTGATTTTGAGGTAATTTTTGTTATTTTTGCATGATTTAAAAAAAAGTTAGGAAATCTTTGGATTATTTTAAAATATGTTTCGAAGCTTTAAAAAGATTCTAACATAATAAGAATTTTGAAAAAAAAAATGTAAGAACTTTTGACAAAATGTAGATTTTTGAACATTTCGAAATAAAATTTTGAAGATTTTTATGCAGTTTAAAAGGTTTTGAGATAATAGTTTTCTTTATTACGATTCTAGCGAAAATTTAAATTGATTCTTTATTTTGTAAAAATAATGTTAAGAAAATATTTTTAAATATTTTAAAACATTTCAAATAATCTCCTAATCTTTCGGAAAAGAATTTAGGATATTTCAAATTTCAAAAAATTTTAAACAAAATGTAGATTTTTGAAGATTTAAAACGAAAAAGTACAACGTTTCTTAAAGACTTTGAAAGGTTTCGAGATTGAGAAATTAATTTCATGAAAATATTTAAAAAGATTTGAAAACATTACGTAAGATTTCCAAAATTGTCAAAAACCAATTTTTTATTAAAAATTATTTTTCCTTTTAAATTATGGTTTTCCTACATTTTTTACTGCCTGTAAAATCTTTTTTGGTTGAAAATACAACAGTTATTTTGAAAATTCGTCATTTTGGTTTAAAAATTCATCTCTTTTGGTAAAAATTTAATCGGTTTTCATTAAAATTGCAACTGTGTGGTTTAACATTTAAATTTTTGTTTGTGTGTGGATTCTATTATTTTCTTGAAAATTTCTTCTTTTTGGATTGATTGAACCCTTTTTGGTTTAAAATAAAAATATTGTTTAGGTTTAATATTAACTATTATATTTTTCATTGAGAACACTTTTTGTTGTTGTTTAAAATTCAACTTTTAGGTTAGATGTTGAACTACTTTGTTAAAAATTCATTTGTTGAGTTGATAATTAATCGTTTCAGCTAAAAATTTATCTGTTTGGTTGAAAATGTACCAATTTTGTTAAAAATGAGTTTTTTGTATGATTTACACTGTTTTCGATATAAAATTGAAATATATAAAGATTGAAATAACAAATATTACATTTTTCATTGAGAATTCATCTTCTTTGGTTGAAAATGCATGTACTTTGTTAAAAGATGAATTGCTTTATAAAAAATTCATTTTTTGGTTAGTGATTCATCATTTTGGTTCAAAAATAAAATTATTGTTGAAAATTCATATTTTGTGTTTGAACTTTCAACTTTTTCGTTGAAGATGAACTTTTTTGTTGAAATTTTGATTTTACATATCTGAAATGTTCAAAACTCTTTTTGATTTTTGTTTTCAAGAATCTTCAGAAAATTACTTTTATATAACCTTTAAAACAAATAAACCTAAAAAATAAATAATTATTTAAAATTTGTATTTGGGATTAAAAATTATTTTTTCCCTAAAAAAGAAAACTGCACGCGCTCAGGTCGATTGATGATGCTAATGTTGATAAAAAATGACAACCGTCATGTTAACCAAATCTGCGCAGATAATTGAGACATCAAAATTGTATTATATTTCCCACATTATGTGTTAAAAAAAATTCTGAATATTTCACTCAAGGGGGCGCTACCATCGAGTGCAAAAATGTGTGAAGCAATTTTGATCTTATTGTTTTCATTTTTACTCAACACCATAAACTTCGAAAATTAGTAGGCACCCAGTAAAATGAAAAAAAAATTCTGAATGAAAACCCATTATGTTTACTCTATATCAATTATCAACCAAGTCGCTTTTTTATCACAAATAAAGGAATTACATCAGCATTAGATCAATTTGAATACATAGATATTGGTTTAATATTCTTATAATTTAAAAATATTTAAACGAATTTATTTTATGTTATAAATCCACGTTGCTCAAAATAAACTTGCACTTACTTTCCAGTTTTTAATTTCTGACAATCGATTAGCCAGTACACAACCAGCAGTTCCGCCTCCCACAATAATAAAATCAAACTCTTTTGGTCTAGTTTCTTCAGGCGGGGGTGGCATGGGTTTTGTAGGAATAAATGTCTGATAGAGAAGTTGCAAAAACATTAGTGCCTCTGGTTGACAAATTGAAGTCGTACCATTACTTCCACATAACTGCGTCAAGTTTTGAGGAATAAAAGACATTTTTCAAGCTAGAATTTAAAAGTTTGGAAACTATAATATTCAGGTTATTCTGTCTGCTGCCCATTAACCAAAATTAATAACAGGCATTTCACTTTTTCTAAATTGGTGTACAACAAAAAAAAATTGAAAAAAGGTGTTTCTTCTGACTCATATTAAAAAAATCATTATTTGAACAAATTTTTTTTCTTTTTTTGAAATTGATCAAAACGCACTTCTTTGCTTGAAAAATTATTTTATGCGAAAATTCCGGCTTTTATTCTTCCGGCAGATTAATGAGACTTTGATTATTGTCAATAGTCTTCCAATCGTCAATAGTAGACCAAATATTTTCGTTTGCCTAGAAGCTTCGTTATTAATAAAAAAAGAATTCCTTAACGGATGAAAAAGAAAAAAAGTCTGAAATAAAATGACACTTTTAATACCAAAAAATTAACTCACAAATTATGTTCCACTAATTATAACCACTCACAAAATGAAAAAACGAATGCTTATACATATCAAATGACTCTTATATATACCGAAACTTATTGTGTTGACCTGAATTTTGTGATTTTGAATATGACAGTCACATTCCATTTATTGGAACAAACCTTGAACGTCTGTTGAATGTCTGACATTTCATTTATAGATTAGGTAAACAGTTGGCTGTTCCAAAAATCAAAAATTACTTTTTTTACATATATTTTAGTTTTTTTATATGATCCTTAAGTCGTTTTCTGTTTGGCTCATAAATTTTTCCGTGCACTCTTATCCGTTATGTCATGCAACTTAGATAACAAAATTGAAACAACTGACTTTTTACTAGCGTATAATACAAATGTTGCTAAATATTGCAAAAATAAATGTTCAGTCAAGGAGAGAGTATTAAAATATGATATGTTTTAAATATTAATTGCAGAGATTTTTTTGATTTCTGCTACATGTTCCAACTGGAGAAATGTATAAAATTGAGATCTTTTTATGTAAAATATATAGCATATCGAAATTTTAGTATGACTATTTTTTTGACTGCAATGACTTTTTAAAAGAGTGAAGTCAAGGACACATGTGCTGTAAAATGTATAATCAATAATTTTTTTTCCTTGGTATGCTACTTTCGAAATAATTAAAGAAACGTTCATACTTGCATATTTTTGAAATATATTTTTGCAATTTTTGACGTTTTCAATTTTTATTATTAATACAATTAAAAACATCAAGAATTACAAGAATATATTTAAAAAAAATAAATATATATATTATTTATTTGTAAGATAAATGTTTTTTAAATATAGTTCAAGGTATAGAAAAACTTACTCTTTTAGACAACTTTTTGACGTAGGAAAAATGGTCAATTGAATCTAATGTTATTTACCTTTAGGTATTCATTATGTAATTATTTAAAAGAATTCTTTTTCACTTGGTGTCATCGTAAAATATTTTTATTTCCTTGGAAATGTGAAGAATTATGAAAATTATGTGAAAGTCAAAAAAGAAAGAACAATCTGTATTGGTCTTAAAAAGTGGTTTCAAAGATTGTGGTAAATGTGGAACTGACTGCAAGTTGCCTCTTATCATATAGCCTTAAGCTTATATTTTTTCAACAGTTTTACAGACTCTTATCTTTACTGGTAACCAAATGAAAACACACGCTTTAGAATTTAAAATGTATTGTAATGGAAAAAATTAAGAGAATACACGTTTTAGAATTTTAAATGTAAATTATCGGTAAAAAATATAAAAATGAACGTTTTCGAATTTTAAATGTTAATTATCGGATAAGACTTCCTGTCGAGAAAAATCAGCTTCTATTTCGTAGATGATTACTTAATAACGAAGTACCACTTTCAAGCAGACCAATCTTTTCGATAATATCCCTAATAATGGTTATGTTCATGTTATTGTTATTGTAAATAATAATAATTATTATTTTATGTTATTTTACGTTATTTTATGTCATTTTATGTTATTGTTTATTTTTATGTTTATGTTTTGTCATTTGTTTGTATATAATTTTTTCTAAATTTCCGTGGGGTGCTACATGAGTAATAACAATGCTTAAGCTGTATCCCACGGTATTTAGGAATACATATAGTCCCGAAGATGCAACAAAACTTTTATATGAAAAGTTTCAATGTGCCAAAAATACCATGTAGTAAAATAAACAAAGTCTATAAAATAAGAAAAAATTTCATGGTACTTTTATTAGTCTAACGGTACTTATAAAGCCATGAATTCAAAGCAAACTTAAAACTTAAAACCAATCTTTCATTTTTCTTTTGCAGACCAATCTTCTTTGATCATATCAGCAGCTTTTGCAGCAATCATGATCGTAGCTGTTTGAGTGTTTGCTCTTGGAATGACAGGCATTATACCTGCGTCAACTACTCTAAGCCCTCGAACTCCATTTACCTTCAATCTTGGATCCACAACAGCGCCAGAATCTTCTTTAGTTCCCATTTTGCAAGTTCCTACTTGATGCCATCCACTGCCTGAGAAAATCCAAATAACTTGTACTCAGTTTTAAAAAAATATTTGGTAATAAACAACTCAAGACTTCTTCAGACTTATATCTTACGTAGTAAGACAGATTTATTCTGGACGTATCCAGGATAGAGTCAGGGTTGTCCGCATATTAGATCTGTTTCATTAGGTTTAACATATCTTCTATATTCAAGAGCAAATGTAAAAGGTCAAACTATAACTGCGTTATAATATGACCAAATTCTAAGATTGCCTGCATCTCCAGTCTTATTACCGCCAAAAAGAAATTAGCCATAGAGTAATCTATCCATTTGTTTTATATCTGGTTTGTGTACATATCATAACACATAACTTGGCCAGGTTTGGAGGAATTTAAATGAATTTCAAAAACTGCAAATAATTGTAAATTACTTCTTTTTATATAGAGACAAGCTTGTATTTTTCAAAGTGTTTTACAGACTCTTGTCTTCTCTGCTTGCTAAATGAAACCACCGGTTTTAGAATTTTAATTATCAATATTATGATACGATTCATTCTGTCAAGGATAATAAGCTTATATTTATTAAATGATTACCTAACAACGAATGAATACCTCCAAGCAGACCGAACTTCTTCATGTCATTCAGAAATATAGTATTGAAGATTCAACAAAACTTCTAGAAGAAAAAGTTTAATTTGCCAAGTATAATATCAAGTACAGTATACATAGTTTTTATTGCTATACATTTTTCGTACATATGTGGAATAATACAAACATTCATAATACTTTTACTAGTTCAACCATACTTAAAGCCATGAATTGAAACCAGTCATAATTTTCTTTCATTTTTCTTTTGCAGAACAATGTTATTTGATCATATCAGCAGCTTTTGCAGCAATCATAATTGTCGGTGCGTTCGTATTACCTCTTGGAATAGTAGGCATTATACCTGCGTCAACTATTCTAAACCCTTGAACTCCATATATCTTTAATCTTGAATCCACAACTGCGCCAGGATCTTCTTTAGGTCCCATTTTGCACGTTCCTACTTGATGCCATCCACGCACAGTATTATTTCTCATCATACAGATCCAATGATCATCAGTATCAAAAGTTGAATGATTGCAAGGTGCTTGAGGAGAATCAATTAACTTACACTCATTATCTATGAATGGTTTAGTGTTGAACAGCTCAAGACTTTTTTGGATAAGTTCTAACTCTCGTTGTACGTTAGATTCATCCTTAAAGTAACCAGGATAGATTAAAGGATGTCCCCAGATGGGATCTGTTTCAGATGGGATCTGTCTGAAGCGTTAGTTACGCCAAAAAGAATTTTACCATCAGGTACTGCATCAATTTTTTTATATTTGGTTTGTGTAAATGAGTTCAATGTAGCAGTTACTACTGAAATAAAGAGGACCCGTGTGCGAATTCAAATATTATTCCAACTCTGTCTGCTTGTGTTTAAAAGATTTTTCTCTAACTGTTTTGTTGTTGAAACTAATAAATACTCCAAGGGAGGACACATGATTGCGCAGATTTGTTCCCATCGGAGAATTTTTAATTACTTTTATACCTAGCTTCTTAAGAACCTCAGCAGGGCCTATGCCAGAAAGCATTAACAATTTTGGAGAGTTAATACTTCCAGCTGTAGAGATTACTTTCTTCTTGGCATATGCTACTGTTTTTGCTCTTAAATAATTAGCAATAGATGTGTATTCAACACAAATTTTTGTTCTCCTTGTTATGGAATCAAATAATATTTTGTTACATAAGCCTCAGCTTCGATAAACAAATTGGATCTTTTATTTCTAACTGGTTTAGAAACGCACTGTTAGTGCTTTCACGTTGACCCAATTCTTCTAAGGCTTCTAGGATATTTTTCGTATTTGTATCTTCGTATGAAAGTGATTGTACTGATTGATATCCTCCTGGTCCATGATATCCTGGATTATCAGAACAAATGAATAGCCCCCCAGGCAACATCGGGTCATTTGTATGGGATCTTCATTTGTTTCATGCACTATATTCAGATCGAGCTGTAAAAGACACTGTCAACATTCCGTTGTGAATTGATTGGACCAGTTTCAATACCACGTTCCTGGAAGATTCAGTTATTTCTTTTCACTACCATCGCCATGTCGCAAATAAAACGCAAAAGACGTTCTGTTCCTATGTATGTGGAGTACGCGGTGGATGCCACATTGGATACGCTATATGAAATTCTGAAAATACTATTTGAAATTAGTAATCAGCGACCCCGAAAACCCCCGAGTACAGAGTTGTGCAAAAATCTTAAGTTTCCAAAATATCATGTCCGCCATTCTGAATTTCAAAAATTCGATGTCAAATTTATTATCAGCGACCATAGAAACGCCCGAGTACAGAGTTGTGCGAAAATCGTGAAGTATAACATTCCGTTCATAGAACCTGTACCACCCATCATCTGTAAGTTTTCCATAAGTTTTCAGCTGTATGCGTGTTTTTATTTTTTAATTTCTTCTTAAATTTTTTAAGTACTTCTTTTCAAATTTGAATTTAATATGAGCACAGCTAATTTTCAGTAGATAATTATGTGCTAATTTTTAAATTTCATAAAAAGGATATTAAATTTTTTATTAATGTCATCTATATTAGTCTTTATTATACCAAAGCTTAAAATAATAGCTTTTTTTTAATATCTATAAATATACAAAAAATCAATGCTTCTAAAAAATCCTAATGATTTTCAAAATAATTTATACCTTTAACATTTTCTGAGCTCAACAATATCGAATACAGCCAATATGTTATAAAGCTTTTAAGAATTAATTCCTTTATGGCCCAGGAAGACAAACATCAAAAAAATGTTGCGAAATGTTGTTATTTTGTGAATAATTAATATTAAGAATGTTTAACGTCGAATCATCAAAATTAATGGAAAATTATCAACTGCTCAAAAGAATTTTTTAATCTTAATTATTCAAATATGAGATATAACTGTATATAAATACTCAAATTGTTTACCTTTCCACGAGACCATGTGCAACCATTCATTAGGCATGCAGTATTTTCCGGTTGGGTTTTAAAATTCCAGTCAACATTAGTATTCTCAGTCAAAAGAAAAAAAATAATAAAGGCACTTCAGTAATATTTGGTTGTTCTATTCCTGCTTCCAATAAAAGAAACTGGAAATTAATTTTTTTGTTATAAAAAATAGGGAACAACATTAAAAATATCAAGAAATTATTTTGGTAAAACGGTGTCTGTACTAACCGAGAAAACAGAGAAACATTCGTGAATAAAAATAAAACCGGAAAAAATAATTTTAAGAGAATTTTAAGAATTTACTAATACATAAATTGTCGAAAAAAATGTAGAAAAATTAAAGGCAATTTTTTTTTTATTTCAAAAGATTTTTCAAACTTTTAGGAATAATTTGTCTTTTCTGGATTAAAATTAATGTTCTGAGTTGAAAATGTATCTTTTTCGTAGAAAATTCAAATACTTGGTTGAAAATGATTTTGTTGTTCTTGAAAATTTATATTTTCATCTTGAAAATTCATCTCTTTTGATGAATTCAACTCTTTTTTATTTAAAATATTTTTAAGTTGAAATATCGGCTATTACATTTTTCGTTGAGAATTATTGCTTTTTGATTGCAAATTCAACTAATTGGTTAAAAGTTGAACTACTTTGTTGAAAATTTTTTTTCTTATGAAGATTCTTCATTTTAGTTGAAAAATTATTCCTTCGGTTGAAAATGTAACTATGTCGTTGAAAGTTCTCCTTTTTTGGTAAAAATTCATCTATTTGGTTGCAAATTTAACTATTCGGATTAAAATTTATTATTTTGTTGAATATTTCTATTCTGGGTTAAAAAATTAAAGTTTTTCGCAGAAAACTCATCCCTTCTGCTAAAAATTTCATCTGTTTGTTTAAAAATGCAAAAAAAAATATTTTTAGATGGTTGAAGATTTAAGTATATTGATAAAGATCCGTCTTCCTAAAAAATAATTAAAAATTTAAAAAGATTGTAAACAGTTTAAAAAAAAGTCGATTTTTGAAGATTTTGAAGCAAAAGTTAGAAGCGTTTGAAGAACTTTGAAAGCTTTCAAGTGAATAAAAAAGTGTTATTAAGATTTATGGGGAAATTGATATGATTATTTATTTCGAAAATTGAATTCTAAGAGACAATTGAAAAAGATTCCAAAACATTAAACATTTTTTGTAGAACTTCAAAAAAAATATAAAAGACTGAAGAGTAAAATTTTACAATTTTTTCAAGATTACAAAATTTTAGAAGTAATTCCAGTAAGTTTATAATTAATTATAAATTGATCGATGATGCCACGGACATTAAATTAGAATACTAAAAATAGTTATCCAAGGATATGCTGATAAAAAATGACAACATCTTTTTGGTTGAGGATTCAACTATTTTGTTGACAAATCGATTCTTTTTTTGATGGGTTAAACTGCCTTTGAATAGAAATTGAAATATTTATGCATTGAAATATAAACTATTACATTTGTCATTGAGAATTCATCTTTTTGAACTACTTTGTTAAAGATTAATTTTTATTTATTAACGATTCATCATTTCAGTTGAATATCAAAATTTTAGTTCAAGTTTCATATTTTGTGTTCGAAAATTCAACTATTTTTTAAGATGGACTTTTTTGGGGAATTTTTATTTAACATGTCTGAAATGTTCCAAAATCTTCCTGAATTTTTTCGTGAATCTTCGGAAAATTATATTTGTATAACCTTAAAAACAAATAATCCTAAGATAATAGTTATTCAAAATTTTTATTTTGCATAACAAATATTTTTTCACTAAAATCAAAGAACTACAAGATAGCTTAGCACGCGATTGTTGATGCTAGTGTTTATAAGAAATGACCACTGACATATTATAAAAATCTGCGAAGATAATATAAAGACATCAAAATTGTATTATATTCCCATATTATGTGTAAAAAAATTCTGAATATTTCACTGAAGGGGATGTTAGTATCGTGTGCCGAAGTGTGTAAAGCAATTGTAATATAATTGTATTTATTTTTACTTAACACCATAAACTACCAAAATATTATTTTGTTAGAATATTGTACGATATCAGAATACATACAATTATATATATATGAAAAATTAGGAAAATAACCAGGAATTTGGTGGGAAAAATTAGTAAGCACCATGTATAATAAAATAAAAAATATAGAATAAAAACCAATTATTTTGACTATATCGATTATCAGCAAAATCTCTTTGTTATCACTACTGAAGTAATTTATCAGCCTTAGGGCAATTTGAATGGTAAGATATCGGTTTAATATTCTTGGAATAAAAAAATATTTAAACCAATTTATCTTATGTTTTAAATCCACTTTGTTTAAAATTACATTCCACTTACGTTCCAGTCTTTAATTTCTGATAATCGATTAGCGAGTACACATCCAGCATTCCCACCTCCCACAATGATAAAATAAAATTGTTTGGTGTTTCTTTGGA
>CAKNWT010327237.1:0-10139 GCA_932066315.1 Andricus coriarius | reverse complement strand
TTTTTTAACTTTCTAATAAGCTATTGATTAATTAACAATGGTTATCCAAAGTTCGCCAATAGGTCAATCCACGCGTCTCGATGACGCGAACAATTACATCAAATGCAGTACTGTTATATTTCCAATCTCAAAAAAATCCTCTTCTAAACAAGGAAAATAATTTCGTTACAAGATTTAAAAACAATATTGAAAGTTTCTGGTGGAACATAAAAGTTTCCTAATTTGGGCAATCGATACGTCTCGAAGACGCAAACAAATATATACCATATACATTACTGTTGTATCCCCAATATTAAAAAAGTGTTTCTCAGATCAACAAGATAAACAATATTTTTTTAAAGTTATAAATCGGTATTGCTAGATCATAAGAGGTCATAGAAGGATCATCAATAGGTTATTCGAAGTGTCTCGGAGACGCGAACAAACTTGTCAGATACGGTAAGTATCCTAATATTAACAAAGTTTTTACCACATAAACAGAATACACCAGCTTTTTTAATCTTCATAAATCAGTACTGGTGGGTCATAAAAAGTTCAACAATACGTCTATCGAAGCGTCTCAAGGTCGCGAACAAACACACTAAATATAGTATTGTTGTATTTTGAATATCAAAAAACTTTTTCTCGTTTAAGCATAATAAAACATTTTTTTTAACTTCATAAATCAGTACTGGTAGGTCATAAAAGTTTCAACATTAGGTCGACCGATGCGTCTCAAAGACGCGAACATATACGCTGGATACCGTATTGTTGTATTTTGATTATCAACAAAGTTTTTCTCATATAAACAACGTAACTTTTTTTTAAATCTCTAAACGCAACAAAAACTACCTATCATAGCTGGATATCAGTCGGAGCTACAATTCGTCAAAATTTTATGACCATAGCTCTTTTACTTTTCGAAATATGGTGAACAGAGAGAAGTTACACACACGGACATTTTAAAAAATTGCATTTTCAAACTCCTGGGGTTGAATTATATCCAAATATGTCATAAAATCATATTAGAAAATGTCGGTCATTACAAACATCCCTGTATGAGGAAGCAATACATTAGAATTTAGATTTGATCCAACTTATTAATAGATACTCCAAATCGTGGAATCTGTTGGCAACAAAAGATGTGGGTTTTCAGAGAAAATCAGGCGATGCGTTTTTTTTCTCGAAAAATTGAATTATTGTATTTCTCTTACAAACGTCAGTTTCGACAAAATTCTAAGAATAAATTTTGCTAGTTTTAAAAGGTTCTAAAAAAATACCTCTTATTCTTCTGCGTCGTTTGCGAGGAAAATTACATTTTTCGAACAAAATTCTCGCTCACAAAAATCTTTTGGCCTGTTTAAAATATGCAAAATGTCTTCTTTATATAAGCACAAATTAAAAAAAAATTAGATCAAATAAAAAAATGGTGTTTTTCAGAAAATGAGCTTTCCATGATTTCAAAATTCAGCAGGGACGATAAAGATGAGTGTACCTACCTGTCTGATTTGAAATAGATTCGGTCAATTGTTTTTTTAATTAAACCGTTTTTCAAATTCGTAGATTTTTCGTTTTTCAACCTGAAGACAATATATATTTTTGTAATTTGAACATACCTGATTTTCTTGATTATTGACCGCAAAATATCCAAGAACGACGAAAAGTTCGTTGAGTATGTACATGTTGCTGATACTCGAGGCAGAACTGGCTTCTGATTTGTCAGGAAGAGGATCACGTGATAGTCGCGTTATCAGATGACTCGCAATCAATCGCCATTGCAAACTTGTTCCTTCAGCACCAAGAAGATTCTAAAAAAAAAAATTAATGACCTAAAATACTGAACTTAAAAACTTTGATTTTGATAATCATAATAATATTCAGTCCTTCCTGTTCAGCAAGGGCAGATCCAGAACCAAAAAAGGAATAGTTTAATTTTAGGCCGTGTGGAAAGTTTATGAAAACTATTTGACTACTCATCCCGAATTTCGGGAAGAGGAGACACTTCGTAAATTTTAATTTAAAAAAATTAATTTTCAATTTTTAAAAACGAATCTTCTACAAATAAGTTGACTTTCCAAGACAAAAATACGAATTTTCTATACAAAATAGTTGAATTTTTAACCCAAAAATAGAAAATTTCAACAATAATGTTCATTTTCAACCAAATAGTTAAATTTTCTGTTAAACAAATTAATTTTTACCCAAAGAAGGGAAGTTTCAACAATTTAGTCCAATTGTCAACCAAATACATGAATATTTTCTACAAAAACTATGAATTTTTAACCAAAAAAAATTAATTTTTAAGAAAGCAGTTCAACTTTCAACCAAAGAGTTAAATTCGCAACCTAGAGAGATAAATTTTCCATAAAAAAATAACTTAGTTTAAACATTTGATAGGAATAAGTTTTTAATGCATTTTGAAAACACTTTAAGACACGATTTTGCTTGAACTATAAAAGCATCCAAATCGATAACTGTTGGCATATTTAATCAGGTTTTAATTGGAAACTGGAAACTATCTAAATTTAAAATTCGTCAACTTCGACAGGTATCCAATATTTAGAATTATATTTAAATTGCTAAGCTTTCAAATTTAGAATGAAATATGTGATTGAATAACAATTTTATTTTTACTATCCAACAAACACGCGCGCTATGTGCGGGATCATTGAGTATTTTCATATTTTAAGTACGAAGATGTGTTACACTGAAAAAGGCTAAATAAGCCAAAAATAAGAATTTTTAATTAATTAGGCACTTTACTTGCAGGTTCTAATACTTTAAATATGGCAATATATGGCCACAAACCCTATAAAAAAGATACAAATAAATATTTATTTATCTTAAAATACTTATGTCTTATTAGTATTATAGAGGGTTTCACCTCTCTTGAAATATTATGAAACCTTTCAAAACATTTCTTAAAATCGCTTGAATTGTTCTGAAAGCTCATGAAATCCTATAAATTTCTCTGAAACCCCATAAAATCCCTTAAAATAATCTCAAATACTTTGAAAAACTTCAAAATTTTAGACGACTCAAAAATCTCGTAAAACGAAATTCCCGAAAACCAAAAATTCGAAACAGAAAATTCCCGAAATTATAAAATTGCGGGCAACTTAAAATTCCCGAAATAAAATTACCGAAACTATAACATTTCCGACACAGTAAAATTTCAAATAGATAAAATTCCCGAATCTAAACAATTAAAAAATGGTTGTAGCCAAAAATAATAAATAATAAATAAAATACTTTTTTTAACAAAGATATTTTATATTTTATTATTTATTGATATTTAATTAATTTTTTAATTGTTAAGATTCAGGTATTTTATCATTCAGAAATTTTTCTGTGACGGGAGTTTTATTTCGGGAATTATCAATTATCGGAAATTTTTTTAATTGGAAATATTACAAACTGTCAAAAAAATTTTTATTCGGGACTTTTCCAATTAGGAAATTGTTAATTATTGTCGGTAATTTTATTGTTTAGAATTTTTCAATAGTCCCCAAATTTTCTGTAACCCGTCATAATCAATTGGGAAATTTTGGAAGTCAGTGAAATCGCACTCATTTTTTTAAGTCATTTCAAATAACCCATAATTTTTGGAAACAACTGAATCCTAAGAAACAACCTAAAATCTTGTGAAATCTCCTGAAATGTTTTGAAATATTTTGACACTCCTCAAAAACTTTTAATATAATTTTGTGTCTAGAAATCTGTTCCTATTCCTTAAATCCTTTCATAGACCATGAAATCTGAAAAGATTCTTAGAAATCCTTTGAAATATTTTTGAATTATTTGAGATCATTATAAAGTCTGTGAAATCCCTTAAAATGTGTGTTGTAAAATCTCTTGAAATATTTTGAAATAGTAGGAAAATCCTTCAAAACTTCTAAAATACTTTTTATTTCCTAAAAATTCTTTGAAATCCACTGAATCCTTTAAAAGTTTTGTGATATCCCCTGAAATATTTTGAAATCCACTTGAAACACTTTAAATCTGTTTAAATATCTTAAAATCCATCGAAATATTCTTAAATTGATTCAAATTGATAGATATTCTGTAAAAATATTTGAAATCTTTTACAATTCTTTACAGTCTCTGGAAATCATTTTGAATCGCTTAAAATCTGTTAATATCCACTGAAGTACCATAAAATCTTATATAACCTCTTAAATTAATTTAAAATCCTATCCCCAAAAATCACCCCACAGTGTTAAATCCCCCTATCCAGCTCTCCCTAGTTCCAAAAATCACCCCCATGTGTAAAAACCCCTTGTCTAGCTCTCCACAGACCCTAAAATCACGCCTAAAAATGAAAACCCCTTCTTCAGCTCTGTCCAGCCATTAAATTCACCCCCAAGTGTAAAATCCCTTTGCCCAGCTCTCCCCATCCCCAAAAATCACCCACAAGTATCATATATCACTGTTGATCTCTCTCCAGCCCAAAAACTCACCTCTGGCAAGCTCTTCCCAGTCCCGAAAGTCCCCCCTATGTGTAAAAAACCCCTGTCCAGCTCTCCTCAGTCACAAAAATTACCCCTCAGTGTAAAATCCCTTTGCTTGGCTCTGCCCAGCCATAAAAATTACCCCTAAGTGTAAAATCCCTTGGCCCAACTCTCCCCAGCCCCAAAAATCACCCCTAAGTGTTAAATAACAATGTCGATCTCTGTCCAGCCCAAAAACTCACCTCTGGCTAGCTCTTCCCAGCCCCGAACGTCACCCCTATCTGTAAAATCCCCCTGTCCAGCTCTCACCAGCCCGAAAAATCACCCTTAAGTGTAGAAACTCCCTTGTCCAGCTCTCCTCAGCCACAAAAATCACCCCTAAGTGGAAAATTCCTTTGCTTAGCTCTGCCGAGCCATAAAAATAACCCCTAAGTGTAAAATCCCTTGGTCCAGCTCTCCCCAGCCCAAAAAATCACCCCTAAGTGTTAAATATCCCTGTCGATCTCTCTCCAGTCCGAAACTCACCTCTTTCTAGCTATTCGCAACCCTGAAAGTCACACCTATGTTTAAACTCCTCTTATCCAGTTCTCTTCAGCCTGAAAAATCACCCCTAAATGTAAAATGCCCTTGTCCAGCTCTCTCAGCCGCAAAAATCACCCCTAAGTGTAAAAACCCCTTGCCAAGCTCTCCCCAAGCCCAAAAATCACCCCTAAGACTCTAAGAGTAAAATCCCCTTGTCCAGCTCTTCAACAGATGTGTTCTGTAATGATAACAAAAATTCCATGCCATCGTGCCGCCCCTAACTATTTGCCAATCTAAGACATGGCCTTTTTGGCCTCTAGACTCTCTGGAGAATTTAAAAAAATTAAATTTTTATATGGTTAAGGGAATATGAAATTTATATATCGTATATATATATATTTAAAAATAAGGTTAAACAACCACCGCAGGGTCTCACTGGGAGCAACTGCCATCTACAAATGACACCGGCTCCCAGTAGGACCGCGGTAAATCTCATTCATGGCCACGTCTCACAACCGTGAGATGGGTGGTATGTATATATGTATATAGCTAAAAGTTTGTCATAAGGACAACCGCAGGATTTCGCCGAGTGGGTGCTAATCTGAAAAACTGCACCCGCTTTCAGCGAAATCGCGGTAAAATTTTAGATGTAACCACGTCATGAACTTGAAGTTTGCAGACTTTTTATTTCAAAAGGCCAAAAACCGACAGCTTCATCCAATCCTGAACAGAGGTTTCCTGACAACAATAGTTTCGATATAAAAATAGTTTCGAGATATTAATCGAAAATGGCGCTATATATTTTTGAATAAATGGACTCCTCTCCGAAAAAAGCTTCATCCCTTAACATGAACAGTGAACCGTGAACAATGCACATCAATCAGCATTCATCAAATCGGTGTTTACTCAATTTATCAAAACAATCTACATCATCACATACATATGCCGTATAATTTTCTTCTTCATGATCGATATGAGTGGCACCATCAAAAATGAGGTATCAATGATATCAGGGAAGTACTTTACGAATGACATGGACCACACGACAGTTTCGCTATTAGCTATGAACCAGATAGGATCCAATGGAGATATCTCATAGCGGGGGGCTGTCAAGACTTCAGCCACCCATGGCGAAGTATACGGCTATCAAACCACGAATTGAATTGAAGCGCCACCTCGCGCCCCCACAGAGCCCCGTAAGAGCCATCCCGGGTCCCGTAGGACCAGGAGCCTCCCCAGGGGAGATCACTCGATTATCCCTCGTAGCTCGAGAGTGCCTACAGAACGCATTTGGCGAAAAACCAACCGTTATTATCTATTCTCTTTGCCTTCCCACGCAAAACGTCTGGTGGGCATACACCGTACGGCCTCGTTAACAAAGCGATCCTAAGATCTTTAAAGTCCGGCGTTATTGGCTTTTGCTAAATCGCGGGCTCTTTACTTCCGACGATTATCAATTTATCAACGTTGCAGGGATAAAGTGGACAAAATATAAAATCGAAATAATTCACTGCTATCAACTGTAGAATTCTTTTCATCGCTCTTTAAAAATCAGGATCAGGGTGGCCATTTTAATAAGGGAAAAAAATTCCCGGTCATTTCCCGGTTCGCAAAAATTATTCACGGCCATTGAAATACAAGAATGTAAACTTTTAGAGATAAAAACTTTCTTATTCGAAGTAATCAACACTGCCACATTAAAAATGTTAAACTTTTACACATTGAAGAGTTCAAAGGTTTCTGTTTTAAAAATATAAATTTATGCTATAATTTCCAATGCTCTAAATTAAAGAATCAATCAATAATTTTGTAAATGTTCAAAATTATATCATATTAGGCCATTTTAAGTTAAAAACATTAAAAATTGAACAATTATACAAGTTTTTGTTTAACCAAACATTTTTAAATTAGAAGATCATTTATTTTTATTTTAAGACGTTTCAAATTAATAGTTGTTTGATTGCTACTTATACATCACAGTTCAACACTTTCACTTATAGAATAAACATGTTTTGAATAGAATAATTAAAATTGTAACGTTCCAAATCTAAATTTAGCGGAACGAAAAATGAAATTGCCGACATTATAAAATATTCGAAACAAGAAAATTTCCGAATTATAAAATTCCAGAATCTAAAAAATTAAAAAATTGATTAAATAATAAATGAAGTAAAAAATATGGGCATCAAATAAAAGTATTTTATTTCAATTATTATTTGTTATTCTATTATTTAACAATTTCTAGGGTTGGAAATTTTAGTGTGGCGTTATAATGTCAGCAATTTTATTTCTCGAGTTTTTATTTATAAGGAATTTTCAAATTCGGTAATATCATAAACTGTCGAGAATTGTATTATTCGGGAATTTTCCAATTCGCAAATTTTAAATTGCCGGCATTCTCTAATTTCAGGAATATTATATTTCGAATAATTCCTTTTTTTTTTTTTTTTTTTTTTTTTTTTTTCTATTTTTCGGCTTTTCTCAGTCGTCCCTGAACATTAATCTTTTTGATAGCATCTTTTTAATTAAAAATGCAAGTGTTTGGTTGAAAATTAATCTGTTTCGGTGGAGGATTCAACTTCTTTGTTGAAAGTTGAGCACATTGTTAAAAATTTATTTTTCTGGTTGAACATTTATCATTTTAGTTGAAAATTCAATTATTTGGTTGTAAATTAAATATTGTGTTGAAAATTCGTTTTTCTCTTGGTTAAAAATTAATATTTTTTAGTTGAAAATGCAACTGTTTGATTTAAAATTAATTTGTTTAGGATGAGGATTCAACTAACTCGTTAAAAATTCGTCGTTTTCGTAGAATTAAACTATTTTCTAATTAAAATTTAAACTTTTTTTTAGTGAAATATCAACTATGACATATTTCGTTGAGAATCCATTTTTTTTAATTCAACCGCTGAGTCGAAAGTAGAACTATTTTGCTAAGAATCCATTCTTTTGGCTGAAGATTTATCTCTTTAGTTGAAAATTCATCTCTTTTGTTGAAAATTTAACTATTTTGTTGAAAAATTCGTTTTTTTTGTTACAATTAATTTATTCAACTAAAAACATACCTATTCATTTTCTGGTTTTAAAATTTATCCGTATTGGCAGAACTGTTATTTTCTTTAAAATTAAAATCTTATATAGTTGAAATATCAACTATTACATTTATTGTTGAGAATTCATCTTTCTTGGTTAAAAATTCAACTACTTAGTTAAGATTAAACTATTAGGTTGAAAATTCATTTATTTAGTTGAAGGTTCGTTTTATTGGTTTAAAAATTCTTGTGTTTCGGTTCAAATTTAATCTTTTTTGGTTAAAAATGCAACTGTTTAGTTAAAAATTAAACTTTTTAGGTTGTGGATTCAACTCTGTTGTTATAAATTCGGCTCTTTAGGTAGAATTGAACTGCTTTTATCTCAAATTAAAATCTTTTCTCGTTGAAACATCAACTATTACATATTTCGTTGAAAATTTATTCATATTTTTTGGTCGAATACATAAAAACTTGGGTGAACATTAAACAATTTTATTGAAAAATTATTTTTTTGGTTGAAGATTCACCACTTTAGTTGAAAATTCATCCCTTTGGTTAGAAATGTAACTATTGTCACAATCAACTATTTTAACTACAAAATTTTTATCGTTAAAATTGGTAAATTGTTTATTTTTGAAGCGGTTAAGAATTATTTTTTAATGTCAGTTATTGTTTAATTTTTGATACTAGAACTATAGTTCTTTACGGTATGTAAAGAAAATAATATGTTAACCAAGTGGGGGACTAGTCGATTCCCAACTCGGTTAAACATGTACTATTTCTCCGCACTTTCCTGTCCTGGCATACAACTTTATCTTCCTTTACATCCATACATCCTTTCATTCAAGCTCTCGTGTTTCTACGGCTTCTTATACTTGGAGAGATTCACTCACACATTCCCATAATTCTTTCCTTGGTCTGCCTTTGGGTACGCTACCATCCACTTTACTTAAATACACTTTTTTCGTCAATCTCTCTGCTTTCATTCTTTCAAAATGACCAAACCGTCTCAAAGAAACTTCTTTCACTCTTGTCAAATAGTGTTTCCTCTATACCACATTCTTTGAGAATCCTCTCATTACTGACTTTGTCCACTAGCGTTTTACCGCATATATTCCACCGGAATTGCATGCCAACCACGTTAAAATTATACTTATACTTCTCTTGATAGGTCCAGATCTCGCTACCGCACAGCAAGTAGGTGGAAGTACAGAAATATATACTTATTTTAAATTGCACTACATAGTGTGATATGAAATTTGTGATATTCATGCAGCCACTACACTGAGAATAATTTTTTTTAATCGAGCTAATTTATAATATATATCTTTTGTTTGCTTTGATAAATTCAAGGATCAGTTTCTGAAAATATAAATGGCTATTCTTCCTTATCCATTGTATCAGGGTTACAGTAGAAAGCACCCACGAAGGCGTGTCAATCCTGGAGGAAAGTAAATGAGTAAGACATGACCGGAAGGGTTGACGTGTAAAAGCTTTTGCCGATAGGACGACAGACGTCGCTGGGTCCGTAATTACTTGATTACGTTATTTCAGCGAAACTGACGTTCCCTATACCAAGTTGGCCTTCATTAGTGTCTCTCTCACAATAAACGTTCGAATTATTTCCGATTACTCCAAACCGGCGAAAGCAATCTCATTTTCTTCTCAATATTCTCTCCTAACATTGCTGATTCAATTTTAAATTAACATCTCAATTTCACAACATGTGTTCAAACACCGGGTGGCCGAAACACTACAAAACTCCCTGACAAAACTCTGACCAATTTTTCATTTTTCCTGAACATTTATATTCAAGTACCAGCATTTTAATCTTATACAATTTTTAACTTCGAATATTTTATAATTGGCATAAAACAATATCAGATTAAAATTTAGAAATTGAAATTTTTTTCATTTATTTCAACCAAAAAAGATTACTTCTCTACCACAAAAGATGAATTTTCATTAAAAAAGAACGAATTTTCGACGAACCACTTAAATTTTCGACAAAAAAGATGACTTTTTAACCAAATAGTTGAATTTTCAACAAAATAATTCTACAATATAGTTGAATTTTTAACCGAACTGTTGAATTTTCAACCCGAAAGTTTAAATTTTCAACAAAAAGATAAATTTTTAACGAAAAATGTAATAG